>JBBDHG010000120.1:827500-1014533 GCA_037951165.1 Lophius americanus
TGTCCAAGTCCGATCTACTCTTTATACAAAAAAATGCACTCAACTTTCTCACAGCAAGCTCCCAGAATTTAACAGTACGGTATTTATTACTGTCGCTCTTCATCCTCTCAAAGCTTTCATGATGCATGAAAAAAACAAAAGGACTGTCTTTATTAAAAGTATATAAAACTTTATTAACATGATTCAGAGTGAAATGTGTTTGTTTATCACCATGACTCCGTATTCACGTTTAAAAGGTTTACAATATAGATAAACGCTGCCCAGGCATCCGGCGTAAAAAACCTGCGCCACGTTAATATACGGAACAAGACGATCCGGTGTGGTGACCCCGAAAGAAGAAGACGAAGATACACTGAAACGTCACCGTGAGTCAAACTTCTGGGACATCATTCTTTCTTTCTGATGATAGCACCTCGAGGTGGACCAGAGAGGCAACAGCAGGACAACTACTGATACCGTGATTTGGTACCGGTAGCCCATTCAGGTGGACCAGGAGTACTACTTCCAGATCCCTACTAGATGGCCCTCTGGAGTTTCTGGTGATGTTTGTGACCAAACTGTCAGAATCAGACTCAGACAGATGAGGGGCCCAACATCCTCTTGTGCTCACAGTCCAGCACCATGTAACTGGACACATGGTGTTCACAAGAGAACACCAGGATGGTCAGGTTCTCCATAGGTGCCTCGTTCTCCTCACAGATGAGAGCAGGTTCTCACTGAGCTCATGTGACAGACGTGAAAGAGACTGGAGACTCTGAAGGTGAAGGTTCTTCTGCCTGAAACATCATCCAGTAGGACCGGTTTGGTGGTGGGTCAGTGATGGGGAGGCAGATCCTTGGAGGGTCTCTCAGACCTCCGATAGACGGTTGTTGGGTACCAGGATGAAATTCTCAGAAACGCGGCCAGACCAAACTCTTGTCCAGTGAACGCTCGGTTCCTCCTGGTCCAGGACAATGCCCGGCCGTGGTCAGAGTGTGAAGGCAATTCCTGGATGATGGTCTTGATGCCAATGACTGGCCCCCACGTTTTCCAGACCTGAACCCACTGGAAAACCTCTGCGGCGTTATGTATCGGAGCCTCAGACGCCACCAAGATGAACCACCGACTGTCCAGGAGCTCACCGAGGTCCTGATCCAGTTCTGGGAGGAGATCCTCCAGGACCCCATCCATCTTATCATCAGGACGAGGTCCTTATGCTGTCAGGAGTCTGTGTTATGATTATGAGGGGGTCCAAGAAAAGCTTTCCTCCTCTTGAGCCGTTGTCTGTTACAGAAAGACCCTCAGATTCTTCCTGCGCAGAACTGACCTTGTATAAAAGAAGGAATCTAAACTGTTTCAAGGAGACCCCAAGAGAATCCCAGCAGCAACGTCATATTCATAGAATGCGAGAATATCAAATCATGGGACCCCCGCTCACTCCCGCCGCTCGTGACTGTGATGCGGTACTGAAGTGGTTCTGTTGACTGTTCTGCCAGGTGCCTCCAGCGGTCAGAGGGGCTTCCTGGGCTGCATGCGCGCCCTGAAGATAAACGGCGTGCCGTTTGACCTGGAGCAGAAGGCGAAGGAGACTCCGGGGGTGAATCCGAGCTGCCAGGGTCACTGCGGCAGCTACGGAATGCACTGCAAGAACGGGGGGAAGTGTGTGGAGCAGTACGACGGATACACCTGCGACTGCTCCCTCACGGCGTACGACGGGCCTTTCTGCACCGACGGTAAAACGCCGACTCAGCTTCAAGTGTGTGTCGGGACTCGGATTTGATGCCTTTGATGATAACAATGATACCCTTTGTGTGTATGTGTGTGGGGGGGGAAGATGTCGGAGGCTACTTTGAGACAGGAACCCTGGTGCGCTATGACTTCCTGTCCGAGATGGGGTCTCCTGGTCAGCAGGAGGCGAAGAGCCCATCAGGCGCCGGTGGTCCTAATGAGGCCAACCTGACCAAAGAGGAGCTGGCATTCAGCTTCAGCACATCCAGCGCCCCCAGCATCCTGGTCTACGTCAGCTGCAGGACGGAGGACTACATAGCCGTGGTTCTCAGGCACAACGGTGAGCTCGCCGTCGCCGCTCGATCAGTGTGTTTTACCCTAAAACAAAACCCGCGTTTATATCTTGTCTCTACGCGTCTCTCCAGGCACGCTCCAGATCCGCTACAGCCTCGGCGGGCTCGCCAAACCGTACACCGTAGATGTTGAGCACCGCAACATGGCCAACGGGCAGCCGCACACCGTCAACATCACCCGGAACCTCAGAGAGATCCGACTGCAGGTGAGACTTCCTGTCTTTGCAGTGAAATACTTGCAGCTGTGGTTGCCAGAATTTTATCGTAAAAAAAATACAGTCACCATGTACAAAACATAACGTTTACAGTACATCACTACCTCTTTTTCACTTAATCTGTAAAAATTGTTGATGGCAGTCAAGCAGCAGATTAAAGGTGTGAGATGTTCTCCTCTGCAGCTGGATCACTACCCGGTGTCCACGCACACCCTACCGGAATCCTCCGACACCCAGCTCAACCTGGTCAAGAGCATCTTCCTGGGCAAAGTGTACGGTAAGTCGCCCCATCAGAACCCGTCTGTGAGCTCATGTGTGTGTAGATGTGTACACACACAAATACAGACACACACATCTACAGAATTATTAACACTTGATTCAAAAAAACCCTGGGAAAATAAGATTCAAAAGTGGCGAGACGTGACTTCCTGTTTTCCTGGGGTATAAATATGAGGTGACACACAGGCCTGATTCTCGTTGAGGTTCTTCCCAACAGGAAAGACCGGAGAAGACAGAAACCATCAAAAGTTCAAAATATCAGTTTCAACAGTTTGATCAATAATTTCAGTTTCATAGAGACTGGAGATGTTTAAAATCAGCCTGGAAGAGGACATGTATGCAAACGGACCCACCAACTGGGATGAGGATGGTTCTACTTACTAAAGACTATCCAAGGATTATAGCTGGGGAGGTCAGAGGTCATGGGAAACTCGGAGTCAGAAAGTCTCCCTAACTACCATCAGATGGCGCCCACACCAACACCAGCTGTGTGTGAGGGTAGTAACAGGAAAGCATCTGCTGTCGTCCACACACGAGCTAACGCTGCTACAGTTTGACAAACACCACTGGGACTTTCACTGGAGCAACGTCAGAGGTCAGATGATATCATAAAAATGAAAACAGAGCTTTGAGGCTACACACATCTAAGATGGGTGTGGCTTAGCAAGCAAGAAACCCATAGAGAGAAGCCCCTGATACCCACTATGAAGTCTAGTTTTGGATCTATGATGCTGAGGGGCTGTTTTTCTTCCAACGGTCATGGACATCTAGTTAAAAGACACGATTCCTTGAACTCCATCAAATACCAGCAGATACTGGGTCCATCCGTTTTCTTCTTCTCATCCGGGGTCGGGTCGTGTTGGCAAGAGGCTAAGAAGTGCATTACAGACATCCTGCTCCCCAGCATCATTCCCCAGCTCATCCTGGGGGGATACCAAGGCGTTCCCAGGCCAAATGTCATAATATATTACCTCCACTGAGTTCCGGGTCAACCCCAGGGTCTCCTCCGTGTACCCCTGCCTGGAGAACCCGAATCACCTCAACCGGCTCCTTTCGTTGTGAAGGAGTAGCGGCTCCGGCTCGGACGTCGGAGCTCATCACCTAATCTCAAAGTCATGGTGCAGCCACCCTATGAAGGAAGCTCATTTCAGCCGCGTGTGTCCTTGACCTCATTCTTTGGGTTCCCACCCAGAGCTCATGGTTGGAACGTAGATGGACCCGTAAACGAAGAGCTTTTACTTAAGCCTCAGCTCTTTCTTCACCATAATGGACCGAACCAACGCCATCATAACTGCTGATGCAGCGCCAAACCCCTTGTCCTTCTCACGGTCCATGTTCCCATCACTTCGCTTCAGGTAGGAATTTATACGCAACCTGAAGGGGACCGACCACCGTTTACCGGCAGAGAACCATGACCTCCGATTTAGAGGTTCCGACTCTCATATATATATATATGTGTGTATACACATGTATATATTTATATATATAAACTCACATACATATATATATATTTAATATATGTATATGTATGTATGTGTGTATGTGTATATCTGTATCTATTTATCTGTAAATGTTGTATATCTGTGTCTACTGTGTTTATCTGTGTATATCTGTGTGTATATTTTGTATATTATGTATATTCAGTATGTGTTTATGTACATTTCTTTCTGACAGAAACCGGACAGATTGACCCGGTCCTGATAAATAGCTACATCACGCCGGGCTTTGTGGGTTGTCTGTCCCGGGTCCAGTTTAACAGCGTGGCACCGCTGAAAGCTGCTCTGCGTTTTGGCTCGGCAGCTTCTGTCAGCACCCATGGGATTCTGGTGCCGTCTAACTGTGGAGCTTCACCCCTGACCATCTCCACGATGGCCTTGGCCAACGATCCCTGGCACCTTCAAGCAGGTAGAGGTAGAACCCGATCCAGTCTTAAGGAACATTCTGGACTTCTGGGTTCTACTTATCACATAAAATCTTTGCTCCGCCCACAGATGGGGCAGTTCTCCCTCCCAACGAGGACTCGGACCCCGACGATGAACTGGAGCGAAATTCTGCTGTCATTGGAGGTAAATATCAGATCTGTTTTTCCAAACTACACATGATTGAAGTCAGTATATACATCAATCAGCCATAACATTATAACCATGGTTACCATGGTTACCTGTTTGGGGGTGGGTTATATTATCTGGTTACCATGGCTACCAGTCAGTGTGCGGGGTATATTATCTGGTTACAATGGCTACCAGTCAGTGGTTGGGATATATTATCTGGTTACCATGGTTACCTGTTTGGGGGTGGGGTATATTATCTGGTTACCATGGCTACCAGTCAGTGGTTGGGATATATTATCTGGTTACCATGGTTACCTGTTTGGGGGTGGGGTATATTATCTGGTTACCATGGCTACCAGTCAGAGTGCAGGGTATATTATCTGGTTACCATGGTTACCTGTTTGGGGATGGGGTATATTATCTGGGTACCATGGTTACCTGTTTGGGGGTGGGTTATATTATCTGGTTACCATGGCTACCAGTCAGTGGTAGGGATATATAATCTGGTTACCATGGTTACCTGTTTGGGGGTGGGGTATATTATCTGGTTACCATGGCTACCAGTCAGTGGTAGGGATATATAATCTGGTTACCATGGTTACCTGTTTGGGGGTGGGGTATATTATCTGGTTACCATGGCTACCTGTTTGTTTGGATATATTATAGAAGGACCACCAGGTTCACAGATGAGCGTGAGGAGCGAAGGCTTGTCCATGATGTCTGATCCCACTGAACATCTACTGTAGCACAAACTGTTGAAGAAATTCATGCCGGTTCTGATAGAAAGATATCCGAACACATGGACATCACAGCTTTTTAGTGCCATGTAGCTGCAGACCAGACAGGCGTAAACTGACCGTTATTCAACGTTGTCTTTTTTCGCATCAAGTTGTATTCTGTTACGTGAGTCCTCACGCTTTGATATGACAAAAAAAAAAAAAATCCTACTTATCAAATTGGAGCTTCTCAGTAACCATGGTTACTGCTCCTCCTTGGTGACCTCTTTTTGACCCGCAGTGTCCCTCAGGGCTCCGTCCTTGGCCCCTTCCTCTTTAGCGTACATGCTGCCACTGGGTCCGATTATAAACCGTTTCAAACGGATTGTGGAGCAGGACATTAAAGGGTTATTGATGAAATGAATGGGTTGGGTCAGCACAGTGGTCACATGGTGATGGACAGCAAATTTGCCCCACAGCAAGAAGGTTCTGGATTCAAATCCAACTCAGTTTTCTCCAGCTTCCTCCCAAAGTCCAAAGACATGTATGTAGTTGACTCTAAATGACGCACAGGTGTGAACGGTTGTCGGTCTCAGTGTGTCGGCCCTGTGATGAACTGGGGTTCTGTCCGCTGTGTTGGCTGGGATAAGCTCCAGCCCCCATGAGCCTTAGCAGGATCAGCGGTTCCGGCTGGACTTTCATCAGTCAATGTTTTTGTTTAACGATGTGGGTCGGGTTATTCCTCTCTGGGCTTGTCTCTAACCGGGTCAACCCACCAGCTCTAATGGGAACCTTCTGTCTCCAGGCATCATCTCCTCGGTGGTCTTCACCATCCTCTGCATCCTGGTCTTCGTGGTCCGCCATCTGTTCCGCCACAAAGGCTCCTACCACACCAACGAGGCCAAAGGAGCTGAGTCGGCGGACTGCGCTGACGCCGCCATCATCGTCAACGACCCCGCCTTCACCGAGACCATCGAGGAGAGCAAGAAGGAGTGGTTCATCTGAGGGGGGGTGTAGCATGAGCATAGGCAGCAGTGGCAGTGAGGGGCAGGACCGGACCGCCGGCGCCGTGCGGACGCCAGGACTCATTAACGGACAGCATGACTGGACGATAGCGTAGAGGACGAGTCGATCACAGGCCTTCATCAGTCTTTATTTCTGCATTTACAGCCTTTTCATTTTATTCATTTATTTATTTATATCCGTCATATATTTTTTTATGAGTCTTGATTTTGTTTATTTTTTATAGAGCAATATCTTTATGTGAGAAATATAAGTCTTATGTTACATGCTCTGTTTGACCTTATTTATTATATCCCAGTGTCACACTGAGTGTGTGTGTGTGTGTGTGTGTATGTGTGTGTCAGACATTATTCTGAATGTCACCCTTCGTTTTATCGCTGCGTCCACCGACTGAATGATTTTAGTAATGATTAGTGAAACCCTTCCTGATTGGCTGTCATGAGTTAGGGGGCGGGGTCAGATTTTGAACACTTTCCAACTTTAACCTTCTAGCGATGGAACGAGAACGACCCGGTGGACGTCTTCATCACTCTTCAAGGAGCTTTTTGTCCTTTGACCCGGCATAGGATTCAGTAAATATCCAGGGAGAAACTGTTAGTGTGGCTCCACCTCAGGAGAACCTACAACCCGTCCTAGAATTCTGAGGCCGTGATGTCATCATGTGGTCTCACCGCATCCCAGAGGTTTGGACTACGGACTGGGTTTAGGAAGCTGCACACTGCTGGTTCACTTCTTACCCCGGGGTATGTCGCCGTGGTAACTCAACAGGTCGCTATGGCAGCTTTGGTTCAAGATGACCACCTTTAAAAGATCACAGCCTGCTGACCAATCAGGTGTCTGGAAAATGACATCATCATCGCTACAACAGAGAGAGGAAGCTGTAATACCACTTTAGTTTGTATTTGCTTACACAGCAGATGAAACAAGGAGGAAGAACCGGATCATGTGATTTACTTCCATACATTCACACTTCTGCTGCCAGTGGGAGGAGCTCTTGGTTTGAGGCCTAGACAGCACTAGATGCGGATTGGACCACAGACCTTTGGAAAAGTGGACGACTGCAAATTCTTCAAACTCTTATTAGTAGCAATATTAGGTTCCACATTAAAAAATGAGTCAAGTTGTAATTGTACAACAAATAAGTCATGCTATTAGGAGAATAATGTAATACTAGGCAGCACATCAGAGGAGCCTCGAAATGAGGAATAAATAAATATTCAATGTTTAGGCTCCTTACTGCCACGTTGTTTTAAGTACCTGGTTCAAGGTTGTTCAACGAACCGAGTCTGTTCCATGAAAGGACCAGACACAATAGCAGAAAATCACCTCTGTAGTGGAGCAGGAAATGTCGGCTTTATTCTCATATTAGAACTTGATTCAAACAGGACTAAGACTTGGGGCTGGTGTGACGGAGGAAGATGCAGAAGGAAGGGAAAGGTGGAAACAGTTGTTCGCTGTGGCGACCCGTAAAGAGAACCGCCCGCAAAGAGTCATAAAAATTATGACTTTACTCTCATAGTTTTACATGACTTTATTCTGACTTTATTCTGAGCATATCCTGACGTTATTCTCATTATTGTGACTTTATTCTCAATATGACTTTATCCTAATATTACGACTTTATTCCCATAATATTACAACTGTATTCAAGTAATATTTCAAATATTCTCTTAATATTACTTTATTCACATAATATTATGACTTTATTCTCATTATTAGGAAATTCTTCTTGTAATTTTATGACTTTATTCTCATATTACAACTTTACTCTCATAATTTAACATGATTTTATTCTCGGTATATTTTCACTTTATTTTCCTAATATTACAACTTTATTCTCATTATGATGTCTTTCTTCTCGTAATTTTACGACTTTATTGCCATTATTCAACTCAACTCAAGTAAATTTACGACTATTTTCGTAACGTTACAAATATTCTTGATTATTACGACTTTTCTCACATATTTGTACTTAACTCTAGTAATTATTCAACATTATTCTCATTATAATACTTACTTCAAATAACAATGGGATTAAAATAATCCAGGATTTGACGTTGATGGGACAAAATAATCTGGAATCCCTGATTTTCCGCACGGGCAGTTTCTCCCTGCTTACATTAGTGTGACGTATGGAACGCTCCCCGGTCTTTTCTGATGAACACGATTAAGGTTGGAACTTTTGCATGGTCCACTTTTTACAAACCTGAATACTTCACTCCCCTTTGAGCGGCTGACGGTAACAGAAGTGACCAAACTGGGGTTTATCTGCTGGATGAACCGCTCCACATCACCAGTGGTCAGAGTGAACCCAGTGGAGTTCTGATTCCTGTCTCCTCTGATGGGACAGGAAGTGATTGCCTCCCAAAACTGAGGGTTTCTGTTTTATGTTCATGCATGATTTGGTCCAGAGACACTCAGAAGCCCTGAAGATGTTTCAAGATGTTCTCGGGCGCGGGGAGGTTCCTACCGGACTCTGGAGATGGACAGGAAGGACTGTGGGTCTCGGTGAAACCCGAGCCGGGTCCGATTCATTAGGCTGACATTTGATTGTACTATTCTCCTTTTAACTGCTGTCTGACACTGAATGACTCGTTTCTGATCCGCAGCATCACATCGCCTGTCAACATGTTGTATGTATGAAGCCCTTACTTTTATATTCCTCTTTGTGCTTCTCTCATTGTCTTGAAAACTGTAATGCCTGGAAAGACCAGTAAAACACGAGTGAACCTCTGACACCAGCTCGTTTGTGGACAGTCCCTGCTGTCTGTTTAATTACCTAGGTCTTTGCAGAGGGTCCCTGCTATATAGAGGGTCCCTACTCTTTAAAATTGTCCCTGCTCTTTTTATACATTCCCTGCTTTCTGTAGAAAGTCCAAGATCTTTGAGATGGTCCCTGATCTTGGCAGACAGTCTCCGATCTGTGTAGACAATCCCTGCTTTGTGTAGACTGTCCCTGTTCTTTGTAGACGGTCCCTGATCTCCTGTTAGCGTCTGCGTGAGGATATATGTGCTAAATACTGCTCCTATCCACCAGAAGACGGTGAAGACTCCGTGACTGCTCATCCTCCCTGCTTCTACTACAGAATCCTCCTCTGACCTCCTCACTGGACCTCCTTCAGGACCCGGCCTGAGCATAGACTGTGTTATGCAGCAATGTTTCTATAAGAATGAGGATCAGTGGATGGTGAAAAAAACATTTATTAGTCGCTCTATTGAATAAAAAAAAGGGCATTCTCCATTAAAATCAAGACCTGGACTTTTGAGAGGTCGCGGTCCAACAGAGACGGAAGAAATCCTACTCCGGTTATTCAGACTTAATCAAGCTGCCAAAGTAGGCCGTCACCGTCTTCAGCTTGTTGTTGAGGATGTTCTGCTCCACCTCCACCGACCCTCCGGCACCGGCCAGAGAGGCTATCTGTGGAGAGGTGGGGGTCACATGATGAGACCCTCAGCAGAAAGACATTCATCATCTTCCTACAGCGTTCCTTCTTCCAGTCTTTATTTTTTATTACTATCAATCTGTAACCGTGGCAACACTTAGTGAAAAAATGCAATAGAGACATGGGACATCAAAGACATCAACTCACTAAGATGTTAAAGCCAAAAAGTCATGTCACAGAGAGATTAAAGCCACCGAGTTACATGTCAAAAATATCCAGTCACAAGTCGAAACATGAAAGTTAACATATCACATGTTCAAGACATCAAAGCCATACATTTACATTGATCAGAGAAATAAAGATATGTCACATGTCAAAGACTTTGAGTTACATCTCAAAAACACCAAAGACATCGTATCTCCTCTCCTGTCACCTGTAAATGATGTCTTTGACATGTAGGTCATCATGTCAAAGTTACCAAAGCTACCAAGTTGTATGTCACAAAGTCATCAAGTCATATGCTGAAGACACCGAAGCCACCACCTTAGATGTCAAAACATCAATGCTCCTACTATATTAGTGGGCATATTCACTCCAACACTACCCACACAGTGAAACAGTCCAGGTTCACATGGTGAAAAAGTCCAGGTTAATACAGTCAAACAAGTCCAGGTGTCCACATGTGGTATGTGCTCTGTTAGCGTCTTCGATCGCTAGCAGCTTGTAGCTTATTCCAGAATAAATTATTTTTCACTCGTAACACACGCACACACACACATAGACAGACCCACACACACACTCTTGCACGCACACACACACACATGCGCATGTATACCTGATCCATGTCGGCGTTGCGAGGCAGGAAGTACACGATGTTGTCTGATATCAGTTTGGCCATCTGGAAAATCTGAAAGGTGTTCCCTGTTAAGGATGAAAACCAGGAAGTGATGTAAACACTGGACGTAATGCATGGTGTTAGTCATGATGATATGCTCTTCGTCACACAGGTACGCTCTGAGGACATGTGTGAAAACACTCAGGATACTCTGAGACGTAATCTGTCACAGGTGGTCACAAAAAGCTCATAATACCTTGTAACAGCTTATAATGCCTAAGAACAGTAAAGAACACTATGTAAGGTCTCGTAAAAACCTATAAGCAGCTCATATTACTTCATAACAGCACATAACTCCATGTAATAATAAATAACACACCTATAACAGCTCAAAATACCTCATAACAGGTCGTAACACCCTATTAAAGTCATATCACCCTAGACACCCACCCTAAAACAGCTCATAATGCCTCATAACAGTCCGCAACACCCTATAACAGCTCCTAACAACAATTAGCAGTTCATAACAGTCTGTCACACTTTAACAGTTCAGAACACCATATACATTTTATAAAGCTTCTTGCTCTTAGGAACTTTTTTATATTATGAAAGCTCACAAGACCCTATAACAGCTCATAATACCTCATAACAGTCTATAACATCATATAAGAGCTCAAACCTCCCAAGAACACCTTCTAACAGCTCATAACTGTCTGTAACACAACTAAAGAGCTTCTAGAGCCTTATAATAGCTCATAACAGACCGTAACACTTTATATCAGTCCATACCTTACAACAGCACATAATCCCTCATGACAGTCCCTTACGCCACAATAAGAGCTTTTAAAGCCTCATAACAGTGCATAACACCCTGCAAGATCTCAAACTACGCTATTACTTCTCATAATATCTCATAATATGGTGTTGTAACAGCCCAGTAGTCCGCGTTCTCCAGACTTAAATCGGTCCACAGACCTGTCATAGTTGAGTACTAAACATTCTTCCTACTGGGCTGGATCAGCCGATAGTCAGACGCTGCGTAATAATTTCACTGCACACTCATTGGGGGTCATTTTAAACCTTTAGGTTCGTTTGGACCATCTACTCTCATGGAAACGAGCCTTTTTCATGATAGAAAGTATTAAGTTTGTACATAAACATCACGACACACATATCTCCCAGTGGATGAGAAAACGTTATTATTACGTGAGGTCGTGAGGTCATGTCTTAACATCAGGGGAATCTTAACATCTCTGGGATACACCCAAACCTCCATCTGGGTAAAAGTTCATGCAACTCTATCTCCAGGTTTGTCTTTATTCTCGCTAACAAACAAACAGACAAACAAACAAAGATAAAAAAAAAAACACATGGAAACAAAAGGATATCCGTCGGGCTCCATCATGGTTTTGATATCGAACACTTCAGCAGTTAGGTAATCCGGCCCCCCCCACGGAGGTGACAGGAAGACCACGTCACCCCGGAGTCGTGGTGCCAGTTGAAGGAAGTCCCCTTGCAGGAAGTCGATCTGGTCGGCGACGCCGTAAACCTCAGCGTTGTGCCGAGCCAAGTCCAGCTGGAGCGGGTTGATGTCGACGGCCAGAACTGAAGAGCAGCAGAGAACTTATTTAGTACATGTGTGTACAGGTAGGGAACCAGTTGGGATCAATTCACATCGCTTCTCCCGATTAACCACGTTGCCATGACGACACAGCGACGTTTGTTAGCAGGAAGTTCGTGTCGAGATGTTAAACATACTCCAGACTTTAGAGTATTATGATGTCGGTCAAGGGTCGCGAATAAGACCTTAGGGGCGTGGCATGCTTAAATGCTAAAAAGGTATGGGGCCCTCGGATGGAACCTTGGGGACACCATGGGGAAAGAAGCAACATATGCAAACAAAGAATTTTTCCATATTTTGTTTCTTTTCTTTGTGAGGACATTAAAGGGTTAAAAATATTTGTATTTTTTTTTACTGTCACTGTAGGTGTCTTTTTTTAGTACTACTTCTTATCCTGTGGAGCACTTTATAACTTTATTCACAAAAGTGCTCTGGACAAAAATGTGTTACTACTGTTATTATCATCACATTACTGCCACCTGCTGGCGGTTCTACGTCACTGCTGGGCTCCAGTAAAAACAAGGGAAAAAATGTTTTTCTTACAAAATCATGTCAATCGATTTTTTTCTGTAATTGAGTTTACGTTCGAAAATTTGAAATTCAGGATTCATTCCCCCCGACCTGGCGGATCACCCACCTCTCTTCCCTGTGAGGGCGAACTGGATGGCGTTTCCTCCGGCGCCGCAGAAGGCATCGATGACCAGGTGGGAGCCGGAGAAGCTGCGGTCCACCCTGAGAGCGATGTGCTCAGCGATCTTCTCTGGTGTCACGGAGAACCAGCCCTCTGGAAGACAGCAGAGTTGGAGACCCGTTAGGAGGAGTTCTGCTTCACTGGATATCAACAGGATCTAGTGAGTTCATCTCAGACCCACAGAGTCTGGTTCGTGGTTACTTTCACGTGGCTCAGTTCAGTCAGAACCAACTCTAAGCGTCCATCTAGATCTAAATGACATGCTTGGAACATTCTTTTCCCCAAAGCACTGACATCACTTTGGGACCAAAGACAGAGACAATAAAACCAGTCAGAACTAGTGAGTCTGGATCAGGATCAGGGTGTCGAGATTAGATGATCAGGGTCTGGGATTCAGGACCGAAGAGTTTGGATCAGGGGATCAGGACTGGGGAGTCAGGGTCATGGCGTCAGAACCTGGAATTTGGGATCAGCAAGTTGGAACTGGGTTTTCTAGTCATGAGGGTCAGGACTGGAGCATTAGGGACCAGGACCAGGGAGTCAGTGTTCCATCTGTTGGACCTGTGTTGAAGCACACCCACCTCGGTCCAGTCGTATCCCTTCATCGAAGCGAGAGAAGAGCCGGTAGCGTTGTGCCCAGTATTTAGCCAAATCCTGGTCAGCAGCCATCTCTGCTGGGATGTTCTGTTTCCTCTTCCTCCTGCTGTTCTTCTTCTGTGGTTTCTTCTTATCTGTCACACTCAAGTCTCCACACACACACACACACACACACACACACACACACACACACACACACACACACACACACACACACACACACACACACACACACACACGTTCCTCCTATTAAAATATCAAACCATCACATACCATCAGGATCTTGCGACAGGTGCTCTAAGTACCATTTTTAGCTTCTGGGGCATCACTGAGTAGGAAGTCAGGTATTTCCAGATTCACTATCGGTCGACGGGGATGACACCTCTCCTCCTCCTCCTCCTCCTCCTCCTCCCTCCTGCTCTCATTGTCCACAATCCCAGGAGTAGAATTGAAGGAGGTGCAGGGTTCAGGTGATCTCCTCACCTCTATGTCTACACTTTGGACAGAATTAGAACCATCTTCTCCAATGATATCGCCGCCTCCATTCTCAGCACCATCGATCTTTCTCCTCCACTGCTCCTCCACTCCCACCTTCACTCCTCTCCTGCTCTTTTCCTCCTCAGGTTGCATTCGCCTTCCTCCTCCCATCTCCTGGTCACAATGTGTCATCGCTGTCTCCCTCTGGTTCTCCTCCAGGAATCTTTTGACCTGTGAAACAAAGATTTAACTCCTCTTCTATGTCGGCGTTTATCAAATACAGTACCTATGAGGATGTCACCAGGTGGGATCGATCACCGAGGTGTTTGAGGATGTCACCAGGTGAGATCGATAAAAGAGGACCGGTGCTGATGACACCAGGTGAGATCGATCAGCAAGGTGTTCGATGATGTCACCAGGTGAGATGGATAAAAGAGGACCGGCGATGATGTCACCAGGTGAGATCGATCACTAAGGTGTTTGATGATGTCACCAGGTGAGATCGATCACTAAGGTGTTTGATGATGTCACCAGGTGAGATCGATCCCTAAGGTGTTTGATGATGTCACCAGGTGAGATCGATCACTAAGGTGTTTGATGATGTCACCAGGTGAGATCGATCACAGAGGACTGCTGATGATGTCACCAGGTGTGTTCGATAAGTGAGGACCGATGATGTCGTGACGATGTTACTAGTTTGGTTTCCTCTCTGCTTCTGAAGGTCTCTTAAGATGGCAGCATGGGAGTTGTAGACTTCATTGTTTGACCATTGCGGATGTAATTGTGGCCTGTTATCTTAAATAAAATAATCTTTTTCGGGCGTGAGCCTCCCTGTTTGAACTCTGGGCAGGGGGAGCTCACCTTGTTGAGGGAGGAGCTGATCTGTAGCTGTGGGTTCTCTCCACCCGTCTCAGAGAACCGGATGTGTTTGCCCGCTGCTCTCGGAGTCCAACGCCGATGCTTCTGAACAGCTCTGCACTTGAAGCTCAGCACACTGTCGAACCTGCGGCACAAAAATCCCATCATGGCGGAGGACTGAGAAGGAGGTATCCGCATAAAAAAAAAAAGTGGATCTAGAAAAAGCACTGAGAGAGCGCAAACATCCGTGGGTAGACATTACGGTGTTCAGAATCCATTAGATCTCTCAGATGCTCACCAGTTCATCACAGGACCCACACATAGAGACAAACAGTCACTCACACCTGCAGGTAATTTAGAGACACCCGTTCACCTCCACTGCATGTTTTTGGACATTGGGAGGAAGCTGGTGTATGTGTGTGCACATGTGTGTTCATGTGTTTGTTCACGTGTGTGTGCATAGGTGTGCACATGTGTGTTTGTGTGTGTGTGCACAGGTGTGTGTGTGTGCGCACAGGTGTGTTTGTGTGTGTGTGTTCATGTGTTTGTGCACATGTGTGTTCATGTGTGTGTTCACTTGTGTGTGCATAGGTGTGTGCACATGTGTGTTTGTGTGTGTACACTGGTATATATGTGTGCGCACAAGTGGGTTTGTGTGTGTGTGTGTTCATGTGTGTGTGCACATGTGTGTGTGTTTGTGTGTTTGTTCATGTGTGTGTGCACATGTGTGTTCATGTGTGTGTGCACAGGTGTGTATGTGTGTGCACTTGTGTGTTTGTTCATGTGTGTGTGTTTGTGTTTGTGTGTGTGTGCACATGTGTGTATGTGTGTGCACGAGTGGGTGTACGTGTGTGTATAAACTTGTGTTCAGGTGTTTGTGCACGTGTGTATGTGTGTGCACGTGTGTTCATGTGTGTTCAATTATGTGTAAACATGTGTGTATGTGTGTGCACGAGTGTGTGTGTGTACACAATGGTTCATGTGTGTGTTCGCGTGTGCGTGCACATGTGTGCATGTGTGTGCGAATGTGGGTGTATGCGTGTGCACACGTGTGTATGTATGTTCACCTGTGATGTGTGTGTGTACATGTAACGTGTGTTTGCACGTGTGGCACATGTGTTTGCATCCATGTCTTGTTTTAGTGGGAACTTCATCATGACCGCTGTTTTCCACAATTACTTTGTGAGAATTTTTACTCTCGGGTCAAATTGTCCTGAACGGGTTTAAAATGGTTCTGGGTGTGAATCTTTTGAAAAATTATTTTAAAAGTTATGAATGAAATTTAAAAAAAAAGCTTCAGGAAACAGAGATTCGGGTTGAAAAAAAAATCTGTTTAGTGCTATTTTCTGTTAAGAAAATTGGTACCGGGTCCTCTGGACCCAAACACAACATAAGGGATAACTCAGAGTTAACTAACTCAGAGTTGTTGGAACTTAAATCAGATATCCTGGAACCAAAACTCTGAGTTTGTTAAACCTGCTTTCATAAAGTACCGACGGCCAGATCTTTCTGCCAAGGATCCAGAGGGTGACCGGGTCAGACTTACAGAGGTTCTGGGTTGTGTCGGAGTCCCAGTTTCCTCCAGGCCTCTTCAGGTGTGAGCTGAGGGTTCTCCTCCACATCCAGCTCATGACTGCAGACAGAGAGGAACACAGGATCCAAAAACATCCTCATCTGCTGTTTGTGGTACGACAAAGCATGCTTTGGAATCACCTTCAATGAAACAACGGTACCAACGGTACCAACTGACCTGCGTTTGAGTTTCGTGTACCGTCCTCCTGGGGCTTCATCCTCCTCCTCCTCATCTTCTCTGTTCGACATCTGATTACTTGAGCCGGACTGTCTGTCAGCTCCTCCAGCAGCCTGCTGGGAACCTGAGTCACAGCGGAGGAGATCACAAATACACTTTTAAGGGAATCAAGGGAACACAGAATCATCATCATCATCATCATCATCATCATGGTCATCATCAGCCCAACACACAGAGTCAGTTAAACTTCTGGAATATAACTCTTGCCAGTTAGGGAAGCAAAAGCGATTGTAAATCATGTCCAGCTGCTTTGGTTCTAGTGAGAGCGCAACCAGGTGGACAGGAGAGGTAACAGCAAGACAACCCCCAAAAGGTTCTGGTTCTGCAGGTTGTGGCCACGGACCGTTTCTCTCCCCTCAACCTTCCTAACTGATTCTTCTGTAGCTTTGTGTTTTGCTGGTGTCCTTGTTTAGAAAAGAAACAGACTCGCGTTTTGGCGCTGATGATGGTTTAACCAGCAGCTGCTGGATGAAAAATGGAGCGATGGCTTCACAGAAAAAGTGTTCCAGCTCAAGACTTGGGTCAGCAGGAACTGTTTCAAGTTGGGTCACCTAAAACCCTGACAGCAGCACAACCACCAGAGGGAGCAAAGGCCTCGAGGCCGGAACCGGCGGAATCTTCGAGCTGTCCAGTGTCAGAAAAGGATACGGAACGCTGTTGAGCTATTAATAGTTACAAAATTAAATTTGTATTTTCTCTCACACTTATTGACCATCGCTTCACTTAGTTTTTGTTTTTCCGCTATCTTTGATTTCTCCAATCAGAGGAGTGTGAACGTAGAGCCAGAAAAGAGCCAGGATTGGGACAAGAATAAGAAATCAAGGTGAATTTCTCAGTTGGTCTTTCTTTCTATTTGTTCCGCTTTTGCTTTCAGCACCCAGCGGACAGCGGACAGCGCTGTGTTCATCCACAGTGGGATGGAGGAGGGAAGGGAGAGCGCGGAGGAGGGAAGGGACAGCGCGGGCGCTGTGGGGATGGGGGGTTGGAGAACCACTGCTCTAGTGGACCTGAGCTCAAAGCCCAGCACCGTGCAGTTGGATTGATTTTCAGCAGAGAACACGAGGATGGGCAGTTTCTCCATTGGTGCCCTGTTCTCCTTACAGATGAGGACAGGTTCTCACTGTCTTCACACAGTCTCCAGGCCTTAAAAAGCAAAAGACCAGTTGTTGGTATTTCACCTCCTGGGACGTAGTGGCTGCTCAGGCTTTAAGAATAATGGCGTCGGTGGGTGTGTTTTATTTCTGAAGGTGTTAAACTTTGAACGCGACTCAGAAACGGAGCAGAACCACGTTCTTACCTGTGTGCTCGCCTGTGTTCTGCTGCGACGAGGCGGCGGATCTCTTTCGATCAGTCCCGCCGTCATTAGGGCCACCTGAGCCGCCATGCTCTCGGCCACACAGATGGTCTTCCTGTGGGTCGCCGGAAGACCCCCCACCTTCTTCTAATGTACACTTCTGTCCAATGAGAGCATTCAGAACATCTACGTCGTCTGGAGGAGGCTCTCCGTCCACGGCTCCTGCTGCTGCTCCACCAGCGTTCGTGTCACAGGTGAGCTCCTCGCTCGTCCAGCCCTGTGCCGCCCAGTAAGAGTACTGCTCCCAGTAGGAGTAGTAGGTCTCTGACGCATGTTTGTCCCAGAGGGCCTTTGTGCCGGGTTGATCCCAGGGAGCAGTCCTTTCGCCTGGATCTCCGGTCTCAGGGTGTTTCTCCAGCCAGCTGGTCCAAAGCAGACCTTCACCCTGTTGAGCTGCAGGAGAAGCAGAGAAAGGAGGTTCAACATCTGAGGTGTGAAAACACATTTATCACATTAATAATCTAATAGTCTGGTAATGATGCTGATGGAGGTGCTGTCGTTAACGACTGGAAGAGGGACCAGGAGAACTCCGGCTCCATCAGCCCTCATGACATCTGCTGCTGAAGCAAAGAACCTGTTCAGCCTGAGTAAAGGCTACCAGTGGACTATGAGATCGGATGAGGACAAGAGATCTAGTGAGGACTATGTGATCTAGTGAGGACTATGTGATCTAGTGAGGACAAGGGATCTAGTGAGGACCATGAGATCTGTTGAGGACAAGAGATCTATTGAGGACAAGAGATCTATTGAGGACAAGAGATATAGTTAGGTGTGTGAGATCTAGTGAGGACTGTGAGATCTGATGAGGACAAGAGATCCAATGAGGACAAGATATATTATGAGGACTGCGAGATCTAATGAGGACTGCGAGATCTAGTGGGGACTATGAGATCTGATGAGGACAATAGATCTAGTGGGGACAAGAGATCTAGTGAGGACTATGAGATCTGATGAGGATAAGAGATCTAGTGAGGACAAGAGATCTAATGAGGACAAGAGATCTAATGAGGAATAGAGATCCAGTGAGGAATGTGAGATCTAATAGGGACTATGAAATCTGATGAGGCTAGTGAGATATGACGAGGATGAGGAGATCTGATGAAGACTCTGAGATCTGATGAAGACTGTGAATTAGCTTTAGGTTGATACAAACTGAATGAATGAAGTCTTCATGTCCTCCTACTTACCCCAGTACGTTTCCCAACCGGCATCTTGGACATCTCCTTTCTCCTGGGGTCCACACACGTCAGTCTCATCATCTGCGTCAACAATCAGAGGGACAGTCGGAAACCAGAACAAACAACAAAAAACAAATAATGATACAAAGAAAAACAAGAGGAATAACATAAACAATGGCATGAAATGAGAAGAGGAAGAACAATACCTGTGAGACGAACAACAACAAGATGGAATAAACAGAATGACAAGAATGAGAAAAAAAGATGAAGAGAAAGAACGGGAAGAACAAGGACAAGACGGGAACAAAAGAATGAGAACAAAAATAAGAAAACGATTGAGAAGAAGAATCGATCCAGTGTTGAAGACTAATAATTAAACCCACCTCTAAACAGAACATGTTGACACTTTTGTCCAGATATATCACTGCCAAACAAACAAACAAACAAACAAACAAACGTGGTTGATGACCTCAGGGTTATTCCAGAAACTGGGTTTAGTAGAAACTCTGGGTTTGTTAAACCTGAGATTAGGGAAACTTTGGGTTTTCCGTTCCAGAAAGCGGGATAAGTTAACAAGTTAGGTCCTGCCAGTGGACCTAACCTTCAACAAAACCTGAGTTTGTTCCTGACTTAGCCTGAAGCAGAGCTGTCAATCATCTGCCATGTAATAGATTGACGTCAAGGAAGGACTGAGACCCAGATCGAACCTGCTAGACTAAGACAGGACACAGGTCCAGACTGCTCAGAGATTTTGCGGACCATCTATCTATGAGCATCTGTTTATGGGTTCTTCTCAAGCACCTCTGACCCCGGGTGAGCTCCCACCAGGATCCACTCCAGTTCACCCATCAGCCAGTCGTTGGAGTGGTCGACGACTAAATTCCCCCTTTTTGGGATTGATAAAGTTTTACTGCTCTATTCTATTCTTGCGTTCCCTGATTTTGAACCTGTTTGCCATCCATCAATTATGCAGGTCGAGGGTCACAGCGGCAGCAGTCATCGTAGAAAGCTCAGGAACGGAATCTCAGGATTGATCAATCCAGAGCTCAGGAATAAACTCAAGAGTTTGTTAAACCCGATTTCTGGAACACACCCCTCAACTCCTGCAGCTCATCGGTGGTGGAGGTGATAAATAAAGGTAAGAATAATAACAACCCTTACTTGTATTTGTTTTGATGTGATCCTGCAGATCTTCTTCATCTTCCTCCTCTTCCTCCAGTGCAGGCCTCCTGTTGGACCTCCTCCCCTGTCATATGAGCAGAACCAGAACCGTCAGCAGGAGGAGGTGCTTTCTTTACTATCTTCAGCACTCAAGAGAGCGCCATCAAAGCACGACGGTAGCCAGATATTAATGTGATCAGAATTAAATTAGACGGTTCTATTTAAGAAAATATGATGATTAGTCCTCCATTAACGTCTGAAATATTCTTTAAAGCCTCTAAAACTACCGACAAACAAACAATGTAGACGCTCGTCTCCTCCGTCTTCCACTTCAGCGTCTCTGCTCAGCTCACTGACTAATAATAACGGAGAATGGAATTGTCCCAGCTGTAGACGTTTTTGCTAAAGCCTAAAGATAATGTTTAGATGAACTTTAAAACTATTTGTCCTCGGGTTTAAATCCATCTATGGACACCAAAAACAAAAGTCTTCTTAGAACAGCACTTTCGCCCAAAACGCCATAGTTCTTTTAATTTTACCTTAAATGCTAAGAGTACAAGTTACATTTCAAATATAAAACATCTAAGGAACAAAGGCCTCAATAGTGGACACAGATTGACGAGAGCGCCTCACCAGACTGAGGCGTCGCTGCGCCAAACAAAACAAACAAACGTAGTATTTTGTTTTATTTCATATAAAATGCCGCAAAACGCCAAACATCACCAAAATTCTATCGTATCTGGGGGTAAGTTAAAAGCTACATCCAGGTACAATTACATGCAAATCCATCCTGTAGTTTTTCAGCACTCTTGTTCACAAACATACAGGTAAACAAACAAACAAACAAACAAACAGGGAAACAAACAAACAAACAGGGAAACAAACAAACAAACAAACACGGGTGAAAACTCAAACTCCTTGGTGGAAGTAATAAACTGACTCACTGCTCTCCTCGGCTCAGAGGAGCTGATGAAGTTCAGAGGTAGACCCATGCTGACCATCAGCCGAGCTTCTTCATCCAGCTCTAGCTCCTCCTCTTCTTCGCCCTCCTCCTCCTTCTCCTCATCATCATCATCTGATCCTATGAGATCGATTTTTCACAAGTCATATTTTCATACCTGCCGCCTCCAGATAGGAAGTGTTGTTCTTCATCTGACAGAAAACTTCTGAACTCTCCTCATCTCCTGTCTCTCTCTCCTCCACACCCGTCTCCCCATCTCCTGTCTCTCTCTCTCCTCCACACCCGTCTCCCCATCTCCTGTCTCTCTCTCCTCTAGACCCGTCTCCCTACCTCTGGTCTCGCTCCTGTACTTTTCTATGAGTGATAGTAGTACTGCAGTGACTAGAATAGCTTGGGGGCAGATTGCACCATGGACAATGGAGCTACAGCGACTTCCTGTCTGATGCTGAAGGTGAAGCGATGGTGGTCCCGGACCCCACTGTAAAAAACGCATCATACCTTGGAGGATGTCTGGCAGGTCAAAGATCAGTCTGTTATCAGAACGGTACAGCTCTCGGTCACTGGACAGAGGACACAGACAGACATGAGGAAGATTAGCCGCTGTGACGTCACCATGACATCAAAATGTATCCATTGACAGCAGCAGGCTCACAGCACGAAGGCTCTGGAGCAGAGACACTGGACGACCTCCTCTTCCTTAGAGGAAGGTCTCCTCCTCCTGAGCACGATGTCCGCCACCAACGTCACCGCGCCCGTCTCCACCATCCTCACACTCACACACCGCCTCTGACGTAAACAGAAGTACGGGCACCAAGTTCAGCAAGCGTGTTTTCACGCCACAATGGTTCCGTGCTACGTCACTCCGCTGACAGGAAGAACAATACTGACACTTCCGCTCACAAAAAAAAAATCATAACAAAAAAAACTGACACTTCTGCTCAATGATTTTTATTTTTAAGGAAAGGCGTTACGGCCTGTATCCACCGCGTGTCTCCACATATACAGACCGGATTTTCTGATATTGAGCGGAACTACTATTTCTGTTTTTGTTTCCTGGGGCTTCAAGCACCCGAACACTCAATGGTGTAACTTTTAAAGCCGTCCGGAACGCATAACCGGACGGTAGTCGGTGGATACACCGCTAAAAAGACCAGATGCGACGGTAAGTAATCCCTGCTGGCGCTTGTTAACAGCTGAGAATCTTTTCACATGTTCCGTTAATGGTTATCACGTGACTTCTTCATATTAACGTCGGCTCACTTTTCCCCACCGGTTCCGATTGGTGCTGTTAATGTCGCTCTTATACACCGTATCGCTTTAACCCTCGATCCTCACTGGGGATATTTTTGTCTTTTCACCTTTCAAGTATTTTTTTAAATAATTTTGGCTTTCATAATTGCTCTCAGATCCGACAATATGTCAATATTATAATTATTACTATTAACAAATTGTATTAAACTTCTGTATTCCCCTCCTTTAACGCCTCAAGAATGTCACACAGAGCGTTTTTTCAAACACCTTTCCAGCTTCTCTCTCAATTTCACAAAACCCCCAGTTGGTTTGGGTTTTAACCTAAAGCTGAGCCTTTTATGAAGCACTTCAATTCACAGCTATGTTTTCATTTGTAATAATAATAATAATAATAATAATATAAAATGGCCATTGCTGAGTAAAGAGTATTGAATCTTCACCTGCACACTCTGGGGTGATCAATGGATGGTGTCATAGAACATGACATTGGGGTGAGGTGAAAGATTAGGACAGGCAGCATATTTATATGAGGTATATTCGGTTTTTAGATATCAGGTGAGGTGTGCTTGAGGTTCTGTCAGTTCTGGAGAGACATTCGCCGTGTAAAAATTAGGGGCAGCGTTCGCGTATCAAGTTGGCCATTCAAGTGGCTTCATGGTAGGATTTAATCTGAATGAGGTAAATATAAATTTAAACGAGAATATGTCTTTGAGGAGCTAATGATGGCCACACCATACATTTAACAACATATCTATATACAAACAGGCAAAGCGCCAGGTCCTTATAACACCTAAGGTTTGCATCGTACGTGCACTGGTCATTCCGGTGGCGTGCGTACTGCAAGTCAGCCTGCGCGCTGGTCAGCCTGTCGATGGACACCCTTCAGTTCGCCTGCCAGTCTAACATCGGGGTGGATGACGCCATCATCTTCCTGCTTCAGCAAGCTCTTTCTCACCTGGAGAAGCCTGGAAGCACCGTGAGGATCACATTCTTCGATTTCTCCGGTGCTTTCAACACCATCCAGCTCATGTTTCTGAGGGACAAACTGGAACTGACCGGAGTAGACGAGCACCTCGCATCCTGGATCCTGGACTACCTGACCAACCGTCCGCAGTATGTGAAGACTCGGGACTGTGTGTCGGACGTTGTTGTCTGCAGTACGGGGGTCCCACAGGGAACGGTCCTGGCTCCGTTCCTCTTCACCCTCTACACTGCAGACTTCTCCTACAACACACCCACGTGTCACCTGCAGAACTTCTCTGACGACTCTGCAATCTTTCCTTCCTGCAGCAGTCAGACTTTTTAACCAGCACTGCTAGTAACACACAAAAACACACGCACACACACACACACACACACACACACACACACCCACAACTGCACATTTAATTTAATTTCATTGAATTGTACAGAATGTTATTCTGTATTCTGTAACATGCTCTTGCTGCTGTGACCCTGCAACTTCCCCGTTGTTATTTCCTCCTTTTTAAAAAAATACAATTTACTATTTGAAACCGAGTCAGAAAAATAAAGAAGAAAAAAAGAAGAAAGTTATGAAGAAGAAGAAGATAAGTCCACAGTATTTTTTCGTAAAAAAAAAAAAAAATTGGAAGCCTAGTGAGCATAATATGAATTATTCATGAATTAGTTTTTGAGTTCTGTCCCCCTTGTGACTAAAATATGAACTACTAGAGTAAAGTATGATATTTACGAGACAGATACCCATAAGACGATTCAAACAGGCGGGAAATTACGTCTCCAAAACTTTGGGAGATTGGTCTCCCCCTTGTCGTAAATATACAACTGACCTCACCACAAAATCAATTTAGTAATTCCTCACACTAAGGTGTATATGTATATCAAATTTAAAAAGGATCCGTGAAACAGTTTTGGAGTTACGGCGCTAACACGATGGATCTGTGGCCGACCCGGCAGAGAGGACGGTTCCATAATATCCCTTACTTTTTGGGGATATAGTCACTAATTTACCACAAATCTTTTTTTAAGTGTATATGAGAGGTTTGGGCTGTAACACAATACTCTTTCTTAGTTTAAAAAAAATGACTTTCACAGGCGTATAGTAAAATCATACCGTCACTGAAACATCCGGAGGAAAAACGCATGGAAAATAATTACAAACATAAATGAAGAGGGGGGTAACTTTTTCCGAATAATAATCTTCATTCACTTTTCATAACACCGGCATGATTATATAGATAGATATATGGATGGATAGAATCTTTATTAATCTCCAAAAGGGGAAATGTTGTCTTTGCAGCAGCTCCAACATACCGGTATTCCAAATTGGGCTGAAAATGAAGACATACTATACGTATAATAGGTCATCTTACTTTTAGAAGAAACGTTTTTGAAGCTATTTTGACATGTTTTGACAATTTTATGCTGAAAGGTAATAATAACAAACAGAACAAACACTTTGTTTGACTGTAAAGTGACACATTTTTAATCTTTATATACAAATGATTGTTTTTTTTCTTATCAGTTAGCATCTAGAACCCCTGATTACTTTTAAATGATGACACATAACTCTCTACATTTATGTTTCATGACGTATTTACATGGTTCTGATCGGTGCTGTGATCAGTGGTTTGGATGTTTTAAACTCTGAATGTTTTACCTCGCCGCAGCCGTGCGCCGGTAGTACTTTCAAAATAAAGGTGTATCTTAAAAAACAATGATATATATATATATATATATATATATCGTATTGTGACTTTCCATTGATTGGGTTGGATCGTTGTTCTACAAACCGATGTTCTGGCTCCCAGTTTGGTAGGGGACTATTTTCAAACGCTTAAATGGACTCTCTCTGACTCGTCTGGCACACCTGCTGCATCCTGATGTTCCAAATCTCCACCTGAGGTCTCTGAACCGGCGGCTTCTAGTTGGGTCTAGTTGAGCTTCAAGTAGATCTGACCGGGTCTTCTCAGTGCCAGTTTGGAATGTCCTCCCCCACCAGAGTTCTCTGTTAAAAACATCTTTTCTCACTGGTTTTTGCGGTCCAGACCCGATGTCTGACTTTACTTCGTCTACAGTATCCACGGTGTCCACTATGAGTTCTTGCCCTCCTTTTTGATTGGTCAGAGCCTCTTTTCATGACTCAACTGTTTTATCTGTTCCTTTGTGGTGTTTCTTAAATTTGATTTCATGCCTTACGTAACAAAGGTTTGAATTTGTCTTAATTTGTGAAAGTTAACTCCACCTGTCCTTACAGCAGGTGACCTACGTGATTTGCTGTCCTGAAGCCGCGTGACATCACATCCTGGTGGACCCACAGCTTCTGGGTCCCACAGCGGAGCAGGATGTCGGCTGGTGGGAACCAGTCCTGTCTGATGGGGGCGGAGAACACCGTCTCCTTCCTGGTACGAACCCTGACCGTGTGTGTGGTTGGCGTAGATTCTCATCAGGGGTGGGACTCCGGTTCATTCACGCCACAACGGTTGGGGTTGGGCTCACGATTCTCGCACTCTTCTATGTCCGACATCTTTGGTTCATCTGAAATGAAGTTTAAAGGTAGAATTGGTTCTGGTAGAAGGTTCTGTGCACTAACCATACTCCTGTCTGTTCTGCTTCACAGCTCTGTGTATTTCACGTCTGCGAGGATTGGGCCGGTCTCGGTCAGTTGGAGGACTACCTGAGCGTCCTGGAGTACCTGCTGTGGGTCTTCACCCCTCTGGTCATCGTCTTTATTCTGCCCTTCCTCATCGTCATCCTCCTTTACCTCTCCATCCTCTTTCTTCATGTCTACAAGGTATGCAGAAGCTGATCCACCACCAGTGGATCCTAATTTAACTTCCAGGATCCCTGTTCCCATAGCGCCACTCCCAAACACTCCCTGTCATGGATCGATGATGAAAGAAATCCGATCTAAGCATGTGAGGCCAAATCCAGTGGTCCGAACCAGTGGTCCGAACCAGTGGTCCGAACCAGTGGTCCGAACCAGTGGTCCGAACCAGTGGTCCAAACCAGTGGTCCAAACCAGTGGTCCAAACCAGTGGACAAGCTTGGTGCTCCCTGATTGGGTTCATTCCCTTTTTTATAATCATAGCCAACACTATCATTATAGATAATATATAACCCTCCTACTACATGTACAAATAACCCTAGTCCTTCACCCAAGTCCCCTACCTGTAATAAAAACAATATCGTCTGTATGACATTGTCCATGTGTACACCAATCAGCCATAACATTATAACCACTGAGAGATGAGTTCAGAATAACATTGATTCGGTGGTTGCCATGGTCACCTGTTAGCCGGTGGGATATATTATCTGGTTACCCTGGTTACCTGTCAGTGGGTGGGATATATTACACCAATCAGCCTGGTTACCTGTCAGTGCTCTGGGATATATTACCTGGTTAGATAGATCCTGCGGATGAGACTTTATTCCATCTCAGTGGGTATAGTGGAATATGAGCAGACAGCGATCACAGGGGTTGGACAGAAAGGTCAAAGGTGAATGAATATTAGTCCCCGATCAGACTTTAACCGTCCTTGGTGTTTTGGTTGTGACAGAGGAAGAACCAGCTGAGGGAGGCGTACTGCAACAACCTGTGGGATGGAGCCAGAAATACTCTGGCCACGCTGTGGGACGGCCATGGAGCCATATGGCACGGTGAGAAGATCCTGAAGATCTGTCAAGTCTTCATTTATGCATGTGGGATCAGTTTAGTACCAGTGAACGGGTAGACACTCAGGTAAAACCTCCTCCTGAGCTAATGCTCCTGA
Source organism: Lophius americanus (assembly GCA_037951165.1). Lineage (NCBI taxonomy): Eukaryota > Metazoa > Chordata > Actinopteri > Lophiiformes > Lophiidae > Lophius > Lophius americanus. The sequence goes on from JBBDHG010000120.1 coordinate 854,773, forward strand.
CTGCTGACCACTGCCATCTGCTGGTGGACATAGATATTATTTTGATCTCAGCAGGAAGATCTGGCAGTAGGAGATTGGTGTTGCGTTCAAGTGCAACTTTGAACTTGAACAAATCACCAACATATCACTTGCGGGTCCACATCTCTACACTCTTCTATTAATTTCACTTGAACATACTGACCCGCTCCAGTTCAGGATTATGATCTGGACCCGCACATGTGTGGATTATTGTCCATGTCTGATTAGCCTAGTTTTATAATCATTATTATCATTTTTAATGTGACACTTGTCAAATGTTTGAAGGCTGTATCTCTATCTCAACCCTTCGTTTGTCACATGGCCACATGACTTCTGGGGTAGGGCATAAAGATAATAATAATATACAGCAAAAATTTTTGAATTGTTCCACGGACACCGAATATCTATCTTAATCTTTTTTATTATATGACTGAAGGTACGAGTTCAACATTTTGGTGCCAGTAGAATGAAATCATCAGATAGATACCTTGATCACATGACCTCCTACGGCTCCTGCTGCTGCGGAGTTCAGGTGATCTTTTTACAGCCTGCTTCAGCCCGACGTGGTGTGTCGTGTGTCTCAGGCTACGAGATCCATGGGATGGAGAAGATCCCTGACCAGGGACCAGCTCTGATAGTGTACTACCACGGAGCCATTCCCATCGACTACTATTACTTCCTGGCTACCGTCATCATCCAGAAGGGACGCATGTGTCACTCTGTAGCAGACCACTTCCTCTTCAAGATCCCAGGTACACAAACACACACAGCAGACAGACAGACAGACAGACACACACACACACACACACACACACACACACAAACTTTTCTTTCATCTCCTTGAATCCTCTTCTCTTATCTGAACACGACCGACTCTCAGGTGAGACTGAACGGACGCAGACGTACCTGAGAGAGTAGAAGGTTAAAGTTTGAGTCCAGCAGAAAAGATTAACCAATGACGCTCCTACGTCACAGGAAGAGCTGGTCTACAGACCTGTTATAGTCCTAGACGTTTACGTTCGTCAGACCAGAGCTGGTCTACAGAATCTAGAAGTTCTTGTTCTCTAGACTACAGCTGGTCTACAGCTTTCTCAGACTGAATATAAAACTCCCCCAGTGATTCTGTTTTATCCAGGATTATCTGTTTTTTTATTTTTATTTTTTTTACATTCACCCATCTAAATAAATATACCCTGACTAAAAATATAATATTAATAAATATACTTTTATTAGGGCGTTAAAACTTCCTCCTCAAATAGCGCAAAGTATGGCGACGGTGAGGTCTCCCTGGTTGCCATGGCGAATCACAGCATCTGAGCTCCTTTGATGATTTTGATGACTTTTCCTCATCTCAATGCAGCAGATTAACTCAATACCTCTATAAATGTTCTGTCCGTTAACCTGCCCCTCCCTCCTCCACCCCGTCCCTTCTCGTCCCCCCAGGGTTCAAGCTGCTGCTGGAGGTGTTCAGCGTGATCCACGGCCCTCAGGAGGAATGTGTTCGCGCGCTGAGGAACGGTCACCTGCTTGGGATTTCTCCCGGAGGCGTCCGGGAGGCTCTGTTCAGTGACGAGACCTACCCTCTTCTCTGGGGCAAACGCAGGGGCTTCGCCCAGGTCGCCATCGACTCTCAAGTGGTGCGTTGTTAGAGAGAGAGAGAGAGAGAGAGAGAGAGAAGTCTAAAAATCTGCATAATTCAGAGGCAGAGACTCTCCTCCTTGCTCCATCCGGTGCCGTGATGAGCGTGGACATACATTCATTCATTCATTCATTTCCTGTGACCGGCTAACACTGGACATTCAATGAAGATGATCCTGTCCTGAAAAGAAGTCCTGTTAGACACATGCAATAATCCAGTAACGTGCAATAATGTCAGGACTGTATAAAGAGGGAGAGAGAGAGAAGCTAAGTGCATCATGGGAGATCCCCCGGCAGTCTAAATATCTGAGGGGTTTTCATCACCGTTTTAAATCACCGTTTTAAACTCCTAATATTTCCTCCAACATGTGCAGATTATTACTAATCTCATTCTCTCTCTCCTTCTCTCTTTCTCTCCTTTTCTCTTTCGTTCATTCTCTTTCTCCCGTAACCTTCCTCTCGTTCTTTTTTTATTTCTCTTGTTCTCTTTCGCCCTTTCTCTCTCTTTCTCTCGTTCTCTCACACCTCTTGCTCTCTCCCCCTTTCTCTCGCTCTTTCCGACTCACTCTTTCGGTCTTTGTCTCGCTCTTTCTCTCTCACACTTTTCTTTTGCCCCTTCTCTCTCTCTTTCTCTCAATCTCTTTCTCTCTCGCTCTCTCTTGCTCTTCCAGCCAGTGATTCCGATGTTTACTCAAAATGTGCGAGAAGGCTTCCGATCTCTGGGAACGCTCAGTAAGTGTAGAAGCAACAACATAAAACTGATGGATGTTTCTCACACACACACACACACACACACACACACACACACACACACACACACACACACACACACACACACACAATCAATTTTAAAACTAATACAGACCGTCCAGGAAGTATTCAGACCACTCCATATATTTTTCTTGCAGCATTAGCAGAGAAAAAGTAGGATTTCAGACTTTTTGGAAAATCTGTGAAACAAAAACCAGACATGTCCCGTTGATACAAGTATTCAGACACTTTGCTGTGACACTTGGAAGATTAACTCAGGTTTCTCCCACTTCTCTGGATCATCTCTGAAATGTTTCTACGTCGGAGTCTACCTGTGGTGAACTCACCTGATAGTAAAGGATATGGAGGCACGCAATGACACAATAAGACAACAATGAAGGGGTCTGACTACTTCCTGGCAGCCCATATCTGGAATCGGTGTGGTAGTGAAGGGCCCGTGTTTACCTGACACTGGTCATAACAGCTGCTCATCCGTCTAGTCTCAACCCCTACTTCATATCTCCTCATGTACGATGCCCTCTCTCCGTCTGTCCATCCAGGGTTTTACCGCTGGTTGTACGAGCGGTTCCGTCTGCCGGTGGCTCCAGTGTACGGCGGGTTTCCTGTGAAGTTTCGAACCTTCCTGGGAGATCCCATCCCGTACGACCCCAACCTATCTGCTGCAGAGCTGGCAGACAAAGTAAGTCAGCGGAAGCCAAGGGGCCTCATCCACCGATATCTTCTTTTCTCAACAAGATTGTTACGAGAACGTCTTCGTCAGATTCGTGAAGCCTTCTTCAACCGCCTGATTGTTCGCACCTGCGTTCAATCAGGCGCAGGTCCCAATGTGCTCTCAAGTAGGAAGCTCATGTCTGTGGTTCTAATAAGCATATGCATGTCTGATGCCCTCCAGCAACGACCGCTACAGGAAATGCCAACCACCAAACCTACACCGGTCAGCCACAACATTACTACCAATTACCGGCCCTAATGTTGTGGCTGATCGATGCAGCAGCTCACAACGCCAACAGTTCCTGGACAGTACTGATATCTTCCGTTGAACTGAGATGAACGACAAACATTTACAGAAACATCACAATAGTTGAGTACCATAAATGATGCACCAATCAGCCAGAACATTAGAACCAGTAGCCTGATTACTTCCAGCGTTTCTAATTAATCTCCTTATTATCAGACTGGTTGGTGCATTTAGAGACCCTGGTTACGTTTTCTGCTCCGCAGGTGCAGCGAGCCGTCCAGTCCCTGATAGACCAGCACCAGCGGATCCCAGGGAACATCCTGAGGGCCTTGCTGGAGAGATTTCACACCAGATACAAAGACCAATAGCGTGGGAGCAGCGGAGTTGAACTTTCCAGCGTCCCGTCGGTTCAGGTGGCTGCGTTTTGCACAGGGTTTGCTCTCCTAACATGTTGGAATATCTGAGCGGCTTCAAACCACCGACTGCAGCCGCTGAGCTCACATCCACGCCGCGTACGTTCCACTGCTCTCACGCGTCTCCTTGTGGACACTTTTATCTTCACGGCAAGGACTCCTGGTACTGGTGCTTGGGTCGGCGGCTTTGGGTCCTATTGAATGAAAATATTACGGGTGAGAGGGCACGGCTTGATAAGTGACAGATCCCCGATACGTGCAAGTTATTGATCTTAGTTTGATCATATGTTCAATGAAGGTTTACTTTGTTTTGGTGTTTTTCAAGAATCAAGAAGTCTGTTAAAGGGGATAATGGGGGGGGGGGGGGAAATGAGATCCTCCAACAAACTGTGCTGCAGGTTTGACACCGTTTAGTTGAAGAGAAGGATGACGGTGGAGAATCGCAAGTTCCAGAATCAACCACAACCCTCAAACAGTTAAGTTTGGTCGAGTTTGTCTTAACGATGACATACCTTAAAGTACTGTTCGTCCCGTGTTTCCCTGGAAACCCTGAAATGTGCTTATATACTTACCGGGGTTTAGTTATTGGAGGTGATGAGAAGAAGAAGAAGAAGAAGAAGAAGAAGAAGACTTTATTTTTCGATGTGATTGTTTTTTTGCATTTGACCCATCCCTGAGGAGCGGTCGGCAGCTAACAGCTGCTCAACTCCCTGAGCTACGATGTTTCATATATGACACACGGAGCCGCAATGTATTTTGTCTGATCTGATAACCTTTGACCCGATTCAACTTCAGAAGGACTCAGGACGACCTGTGAAATGACCGTCTGGTTGAACTTGTGCTCAGCAGAAAGTACGATACATCATGAATATATGGGAATCAGGCAATTTCTTTTGTAAACTACGATTTGTTGCATTGTCCGTGCACGTAGTGCAACCTCTAACAGAGCCTTGACTTTGCTCGTTTTTAGTATTACTCGATTTGTGCCCACTATTCCACAGGATTAGCAGACAGGATTAGAAAGTCTTATCAGGAAGCCCCGAATAGAGTTGGTGGAGGTTTGGCCCTATTAGAAAACCATTTTTGATTTTCACTTGAAAGTATGAGTTCCATGTGGACCCTATCTGAGCATTTGGGCCACAGACCTTTGGAGAAGGCCATCAAAGACACAATCAGTAAGAAAACACTTTGGAATTTGATCTGCTATGCATGACGCATGTGCAAAGTCGACGGGTGTAGTTTCTTTATTTTCTCACAGACATATGGGAGGGGTCTCCTTTGAGAGGAGGTGTCTTGTCTACTCCTGGGCAGAGACGTCAGAAGTTGTACCTAGAAGCTGTGGAAGACATTCTTCCAGGTAGGGGGGGGTCAGGGTCATTGTACATCGGATACTTCATCTCATGCTCCTTCTCCCTCGTGGTACTGTCAGCTAGAAGATATTACATCTCGTGCTCCTTGTCATCCGCCACAGTGTCTGGTCATCTGCTGGCCTGACTGGAACTTAAAGTCCCACAGAATGTCGCCTCCGTCGCTCTCAACCACTTTTGGTGTTTCCTCCCAGCAGGACTTAAGGACGTCTCATCCATACTGAGATGTTATTGTTCTCCACCCCGACCGCTGTTAATAACATAACAGTGGTTAATACTGTGATAATACAGGGTTACTCCTCCAGTTGTTGAGTGGGAGGATCTTGGTCGTGCTTACAATTCTTCCTCATCACCCAGCTGCTGCTGTCTCAGACTCTCTCTTAGCACAACATTCCTGGGATTACATCTTCCTGAAGTCTTCATGGATGTTCCTCACTAAGCAGCACCCCCTATCCTTACTTTGCTCGTAGAGTAAAGGGTACCCTCCTGCATTATAAGGAGGGTACCACCCAAAGTCCCCCTGAAGCAAGCCTTACTCTCTTTAGCTGTTCTTCTCGGCGCTGCCTTCATTGTGGATCCCACTGACTTCTGGGGACAACCAGGTACTTGTAGGTGCTCTGTGTGTTTACCATTTTACCTTCTGGAGGCTCCGCCCCTTTTAATAATAATAATAATAATAATAATACATTTAATTTATAATGCACCTAGAAGGCAGATTTAATTTCACAACCGACAAGCTTCCTATGGGTTCCTTAATGCCTGGTTGAGAACACACAATGTTTTTGGCTTTTCAAGATGCCTACGGTCAGACCAGTGGATCACTGCATCATTAATTATCATTGACGTTACTAGTTGAACCCAGACCATTCATTCGTGGTGAGTCGTGGGACATTGATGATGACGAGGGGTCAATCATGGCTACAGAGGCACTCTGTTCTTCCCAACAACACTCCTTTTATTCTGCCTGTTTCACTGAAGGAATACCACAACAGACAGAAGTATTTTTGCCACATTTCATTGAGCCTCTTTTCTCCATTGGTCCATTTTGCACTGGTAACATTCCGGAGCGTACTTGCCGCCATATTTGTTTCGACTCTGACATCCTCGCGGTCAACTTCAGAACAGATCAGGATCGATGTGGAAAAAAAATTCCGGCATGCTACACATTTTCTGACTGGTCTGCAAAGGGGGCTCCCAGTCGATGATGTCATACTTTCAGACCCAATCATTGCATTTCGCCTCCACTGTCGGGTCCGACCAAAGGAATTCTTCAGTGACAACCACAATCGTTTTTAAGTTTTAGCTACAATTATGTCGTCTGAACCAGGCCTTAACAATTTTTAAATGGTGTTGGTTTAACCTTAAATATTTAACTTTAAAAAAAAAATAAAAAATTGGTTCCATTTATTTTTCGACAAGGAATTTATGCCATGACGGGAATTCATCCGCACCAATATGTTGAAATGAAAAGATGTTAGTCGTAAAACAAATGATGACATCATCTCATTTCCAACCCCTCAGCATTCTCACCACGTCCTCCACTTGATTAGTGCATACTTTATACGGCCTCAGTAATGGTGCGATCATCTCTCTCTGTTACCGAAGTAGATTTACGGTTTGTCATGTACGCAGGTTTTTGTTGTTTTATTTACTTTAAAGGTAGTATTGTGGGTTAATCTGTAAATATTGTGATTCAGATGTTTTGCACACAAAGGTTTTAAAGTATCACTGCCAACTAGAGGTTTTTTTTTTCTTTTTTTCTTTAAGATGCCTTCATGAGAAGGAGTGAAGAACCGGAGCTTTTCCGTTGCCTTTTATCGTATTTATGTTGTCAGTTTTGAGATGATCCAACTTGTCGATATAATATAAATGTTGCACTTTTAAATATTGAGATTCTGAAAAATAAATTTATTTTATCAAAGCATTTTTCCTCAATTTCTTGGTTTTTCCTACGGTGATAAACTTGAGCTGCAGTTAAAAAAAAACATAATTTATCAACGTGATGAAACATTTAGTGTGATAAAATGTAGGGGTATTTACACACAGAGATGACATCATCAAAACCAATGTTGCCCCCTTTTGTCCTGTGAGTGTGTCGGTTCCAACAACTCCCTTTAGAGAGAGAGAGAGACATTTGACTTTCATCACTATTCAGAGAGCGAGAGACACTATTTGACTTTCAACACAACTTTATTTAGAGACAGAGCGGAAGAGAGAGACATTGTTTTTCCCACACAATTCTTATTTAGATTTAGAGAGAGAGACATTTGTCTTTCTACAAAACTTTTTAATTAGAGAGAGAAAGAAAGAGACATTTGTCTTTCTACAGAATTTTTATTTAGATTGTGAGAGAGACGTTTAACTTTCAACACAACTTTAGAGAGAGATAGAGAGAGAGACATTTATCTTCAACATAACTTTTAGTTAGAGAGAGGGACTTTTGTCTTTCAACAGACTTTTTATTTAGATTGTGAGAGAGACATTTAACTTTCAAAAAAAACTTTAGAGAGAGAGTTTTCTTTATCACATCAAATCAATTCAAACCCAAATCAAAAAACAACCAACAAAAAAACTAAAAACAACAATTCTCAAACAATGAAAATATTTGTAAAATGCAGTTCCTGGTCCCTGACATTGCAAATGACGTCTCCGCAGCACCACCTCTGTTTAAATGGTTCCAAGTCTCCCATGAGTTTGTAAAATCGGAACTCAACCCAGAGTCTGGAGGACGTTGCACCGCCACACTGACGTGACTTCCTGACCGTTTCTGCCTTCTACCTTCTTCTTCCTGCTAATGTATATGCCTAGTTTAGCCTCCCCAGACAGGAAGTTCAGCAGCGTCCACTTTATTTTGTCAGTTTTATTGTAACCTGCACCAAAGATAAAACCGCTTTCAGCAAATTTCTCTCCAAACAGGCTAAAAACACGATTTAAAACCGAGAAGAACTCTGAGAGTCTCTTGCACTCAGTGAAAACATGGAACACCGTTTCATGAAGGTCACAGAAAGGACATTTGTCTGTGACAGCAGGGTTAAGGACTGAAAGAAAAGCATTGGATGAATAGCACCATGTAGGATCCTCCACTGGAGGTCCGCTGACCGTTTCTTAATGGTGGGTTTGTATAAAACCCTCCACTGTGGGACCGGCCCAGAGGTTCCTCCCAGTCTGGCCATCCACATGCTCTGTGGTCTGCTGCTCAGTCCAGTCCGGTTCAGGACCTTCAAACAGTTCATGTAAAAGGTTCTCCTGTCTCCTTTGTGCAGACTCAGTGTCTGACGGTAGCATGCCGTCAGAAGAGGTCCACAGAACTCTCCAAACACCGGGTCCAGGTAGACATCAGGGAAGGGGTCTTTGTGGTTGGGTTCTGTGGCTCCTCGACCAAACTTTTTACACTGAAATAGAGCCCAGGATCTAAAAACACCCTGATGAAACGGAGGCAACCCATTTAACTTTAACCTTTTAGCCTCAGTTAAAAACAGAGCAGCATCCAACCCCAGGTTATTCACACGTCTGAGAATACAGCTGGCCACCTCTCTCCACACTAGGTCCGACGGCGCCGTCAGGAACCTCTGCACACACTGCAGTCTGAAGGTGGCTGTTCTGCTGGCCAGGTGGATGAGCCCCCCCCTCTGGTTAAAAAGAACACACCCTGTGGAACCCAGTGTAGACCATCCCAGAAGAAATTTACCAGTTTTGTTTGGATCTGCGCAAGTAAGCCTGAGGGGGGGTCCAAACACGTCAGTCGATGCCAGAGAAGTGAGGCTACCAGTTTGTTGACCACCAGCACTCAACGTCTGTAGGATGTCGGAGGGAGTAACCATTTCCATCTCTCTAGTTTACCTTCTATTGTTGGGGTGACGTTCTCCCAGTTCTTCTGGACCGTTCTCTCGTTCCCCAGGAAGATGCCGAGGTATTTTAGGCCATCTTTTTTCCAGGACAAGTTCTGGGGAAGAACTGGGAGACCGCCACTCCATTCACCAACCGCCAGGGCTTCACTCTTCCGCCAGTTCACCCTCGCCACTGATAAGGCATAAAAACGGTTTGTGATGTTTTTTAAAAGATCCACATCAATCTGTTTGTTTATAAAAACAATGACATCATCAGCGTAAGCAGATAAAACAATGTTTTCATGAAAACCAGGTAAAATCAGGCGGTGGATGCTGATGCGTATCTTCCGCAGGAGGGGTTCTAAGGAGTATGCATAGAGCCTACCAGACAGAGCACAGCCCTGCCGGTCGCCTCTATGCACTCTGAAAGGAGCACACAGACCGCCATCAACCTTCAGCACACTTTCAACGCCGCTGTACAGAACTCTGATCTTAGCCATGAAACCTGCGCTGAACCCAAACCTCTCCATGACCTTCCAGAGGAAGTCGTGTTCAACACGGTCAAAGGCCTTTTCCTGGTCCAGAGAAATCAGATCAGTGTTTACCCCCAAAGAGCTGGAGACCTCCAGAACATCCGGAATGAAGTAGATGTTATCTACCATGGACCTGCCGGGCACACAGTACGTCTGGTCCCGATGGATGACCTGCTCCATAGCTTCCCTCAGCCTGTTGGCCAAGGCTAAGGACAGAATCTTGTGGTCCGTGCAGAGGAGAGACACAGGACGCCAGTTCCTGATGTCCTGCAGGTTACCCTTCTTGGGTAGGAGGGTGATGACGGCCCGGCAGCAGGACGTTGGCAGAGAACCAGGAACCAGACTTTCATTAAACATATCAAGGAGGCTAAAATGTCCCAGAAGGCTTTAAAGAACTCCACGGTGAGGCCGTCTATGCCTCTTGTGTTGAAAGACATTTGACTTTCAACACAACTTTGTTTACAGACAGAGAGAGAGAGAGAGAGAGAAGGACATTAAACTTTCAATAAAACTGTATTTAGAGAGAGAGCGAGAGAGAGAGACATTCAACTTTAAACAACTTTATTTAGAGAGGGAGAGAGACATTTAACTTCCAACACAACCATGACATTATTTGCCGTGGGAGTTCTTGCAATTATTTATTTTGGTGGTTTACATTCACCCAAAACCAGATAAGAGCGAGGCAGCGGAGACCGTCCAGCATGTGACGCAGAAATTTCAGTTTATTTCTCTTGAGGCCCTGATCATTATCCTCGGTGACTTTAACAACCGTACTTCGGCTTTCTTTCTTTGAGGAACTTCTATCAGTACGTCACATGCCCGACAAGACATAATAAGACCCCGGACCGCTGTTTCGGGAGCGTCTAAATCCATAGAAAGCATAGAAAAGAGCTCAATCGGTTTTTATCTCAGGTTTGATGTTCATGATTTTTCCAGTGAAACTGATCAACTCAGGACCAACCTCACCAGCACTCACACCCGCACTACATTCGACGAGCACACTGTGGTCAACCCCTTCAAGGCATATAAACCAACACCTCCTTGATCCGCTTCAGTTTACTTACAGGGCGGGCGGGGAAGTTCAGGATGCTACTGCCACCATGCTTGATCTTCTGTTCAAACACCTGGAGGGCTACACAACTCATGCCAAGCTGTTGCTTGTTGAAATCTCCTCAGCCTTCAACACCATTCATTTGTATTCGTTGGTTTGGCAGTCTGAACATCAGATCCAAGAATGCACCGGGAAAAATAGTGAATGTAAGCAGTAAAATCCTAGAATTCCAGCAGGTAGTGAAGAAGGCCAATTCCATCTTGTCTGACCACACACACCCTCTTCATCAGGAGTTTGGATCCCTTCCCTCTGGTACTCGCTTCAGATTCCCCTCAGTCAAGATCAACAGGTCCAAACACTCGTTCATCCCCAGAGCCATTAGCCTCCTTAATGTTAGGAACAGAAGGTAATGTTTGGATCCAACAGGTAGAGTGACTTAATCTCATCTTCTCCCGCTAAATTCACCCGGACTGATGTCATTTCTTGACTTGACTGAGCGTATAAAGTCATACTAAATGTCCTTCATGATTATTGTGTTACTTCTTCGCAATACTACCGCCATGAAACAGGCCACAAGAGCAACCGCATCATATCAAGAAGTTCTGACAGTTTAGTAGTTTTACCCTCTGAACCAAACAAGACCCCCCATTCCAACTAAAACCTGTCTCCTAGACCTAATCCCAACTAGAACCTGTCTCCTAGACCCCATCCCAACTAGAACCTGTCTCCTAGACCCCATTCCAACTAAAACCTGTCTCCTAGACCTAATCCCAACTAGAACCTGTCTCCTAGACCCCATCCCAACTAGAACCTGTCTCCTAGACCCCATCCCAACTAGAACCTGTCTCCAAGACCCCATCCCAACTAGAACCTGTCTCCTAGACCCCATCCCAACTAGAACCTGTCTCCTAGACCCCATCCCAACTAGAACCTGTCTCCTAGACCCCATCCCAACTAGAACCTGTCTCCTAGACCCCATCCCAACTAGAACCTGTCTCCTAGACCCCATCCCAACTAGAACCTGTCTCCTAGACCCCATCCCAACTAGAACCTGTCTCCTAGACCCCGTCTACATAAAGAAAGTTTAGCCTTAATCACCAACTCTCTATTAAAAATCACCAATCTTTGTTTTAATGTTTTATCTGCTTTTGCTTTGTAGCACTTTGAGATTTGATGCTTGAAAAAGCTGACACTTGATCCAGAGGCTTTAGCAAATAAAAAAGCAAAAAGGCCGATATCTAGCCTTCCCCTCCTCTTTAAAATCTTAGAGAAAGTGGTGGCCGAACAATTGTGTGACTTTCTGCGTAACAATAGTTTATTGCAGGATTTCCAGTCAGGTTTTGGAGTTCACCATAGAACAGAAACAGCACTGGTAGAAGTTACAAATGACATTTTAATGGCATTTTATGGGGGACTGGCCTCTGTTCTGGTCTTGTAGGGCTGAATTTGATACTATATATATCAAATTAAAGTTATTCTGTTGGGACCCAAACACCTTAGAAACAATTTATCTGATGATATATCTACTCTGGATGGTATGACCTTGGCCTCCATCACCACTCTGAGGAACCTGGGAGTTATCTTTGATCAGGATATGACCTTTGACTCCCACAAAAAAGTGATTTCTAGTACTGCCCTTTTCAACCCCACCTTGGTGTGATTTTCGATCACGAAATCTGCTGGAAACCAAATATAAACCATTACAAAGTTAAACTGTATAGCTGTGCTGGGAAATTCCAGACATAATTATTATTTATTACAGGTCATTACCATATTTGTATTTCTGTGTGGAGATGTGAGGTAACGCCCACAAAACCAACCTACAGTTGTTTTGCACATTATAAAGAAGAGCAATAAGAATCGTCAATAACCTCGGATATCTTGAACCTCTTATGGGAAAAAGAGGAGTGGTCCATTTTTTGATTAATTGTACAATAATGAATAATTTGGGTACATATGACAAAGAATGTATTTTTCAAGTATATGTAAAGGTAACAATCAGCTTTTGAATCAGGTGTGTGAAATGATTATCTTTTGATCCTGCTACTCCTTTTCAGGCAAATATGATTCATTTATCTAAAATATTGTTTTTGACAATTATTTTTGAATATATGTTGTTTTACAGGTGATTTTTCTTTCTTTTATTTTTTATCTATTCAAATAAAGTATTGAAATCGTCAAAATCATACAACATCCAGTCCTCATTCTCCCTCTTATCTGATTAAACTAGTATTTATGGAGCCTCAGTTCCACGTCTGTGTTTTTGGAATTGATTGCACTGTTCATCCTGATCCCGTGGTTTTGAATCTGTTGCCGTGTCTTACCTGGTTTAGAGGGTCTCCTGGTTTGCTTTCCTGCCATGTTTGCATGTGTCAATTTTATTTAAATCGGTTCCCACTGGCGCGGATGGGTCTTAATTGCTCAATCCATTGCCCAAAGGGATCATAGACTTCCCCAACCTGCGCCTACAGCTAGCCTGCAAACTCACAGCTAGCATCAGACACGGCGTTAGCTAGCACCCTGACTTGCTGGATAACTGGAAATTCAATTTCCTGCCAGTCCAAGCCTCAGCTAGCCAGAGTGCTATCTCACTGTTAGCTCAGGCCTCAGGATCAGTTAGCTCTTAGCCTGCTACTAGCTCTCTGATCTTGTGTTTACTCCAAAGTTTGCTAGCAAGACACCTGATGTCAACACACAAGCTGAGACAGGAGCTGTTAACGTTTGGAGAAGTAGCCATTAATGTTTTGGAGACCTGCAGGCTCACCTTCATTTGACAAATCACGGAATATTTCCACTTTTTATTTCAATCAAACTTTTCTGCATGATTTATTTCATCTTCTCGATTTAAAGAATAATTTAAGGGCAAAAACTTTGGGAAACACACACAATCATCCCATGTCGTCCATGCCGTACTCGTCAATGGGCTTCACTGCCAGGAATGACAAAATCTATTGCTCGTAGCATCAATATCCCAAAATCCAAAATTAAGGATCATAAAGCTACAAATGGAGAGGTGGACAACATGGTAACTCAACAGCTGCACAAGAGAACGCGATGCTTTTGCCATTTTCCTTTTATTAGCTTCTTGGACATGTTAGCATACATTGCTTGGCCATCAGCGTAGCATTGAAGCTGGACTGAGGATGAAAAGACAACATATCCCAAGAACCCTTGCGTCTTCAGGGATGTCGTCTGGATTAGTAGCAACAGGTTGATAAAACGCTTGGACTTTTCACACATGTTTAAGTGAGCTGATCAAGAACCAGAACTTCATAGACAGTTTTCAAAAGAACCTTGCCGTTAGATTCCACGGTCCAGTCGGGTTGGCGTAGAAACTCTACGACCCGAGATCTTAGCTCCGGTGGGAATGCTTTACTAAAGTGTTGCACCTGAGTGAAAAAATCCAGCAGCAGCTCCCCTTTCTCCTCCCCCTCAGTGAACATATCTGTGATATCAACTTGAGTCGGCATCTTGAAGCTCTGGTAGCTCATTCCCCTGGAGTCCAGATACTTTTTGATGTCTTCAGTAGACACATAGTTTATGTTACATATCTCGCTCTTGAAGGCCTGCTGCAGTTTCACAAAGCTACTGTCACCTGGAATAGATGAAAGGACAAGGAAGAGTCTTTTTTCAGCGGTTTTATAAGGTCGGTACTTCAGCACAGCATTGTTTCCAGCTAAGTGCTAACATACTCACATGCTAATGCTAGGCATATAGAATGTGGATGTAAAATGGACATCCATACGATAAATGATATGGATGGATGCGACGATATCACAAAAAGAAAATGATCCTGAATTGTAGCAGTACGCGACGATGTGATTTGGGTTAATAGAGGAAGAACTGAAGGAACTTCAGAGTTTTGCATGTCTGAAACTCAAACGACATCAACAAGACAATCCATGGATCCTATGACTCAGCATTATGTCCAGCTAACTACAACACTGAGGCTAAGCTAAGGAGTTGATCCTGATCAATCCCGGAAGGACGTATGGATGCAGGAGATAGCTCCAGCACCAATTACAAAGTGTTTGATGGACCCAAGAGCGGAGCATCGTACAGCAGAACAGCATGTTCTGCTGTGTTCTGTTTGTTTGCTCTTTGTCTGTGACCCAACCCTCTCCATTTATCCGGGGTTGGTCCCGGAAAAATCAGTCAGGAAGGGCATTCGGCGTCAAAACCTTATCCAAAACAGATATGAGGAATGCGAAACTGATTCCAAACCGGATCGGTCGGTTTGGAACTGACGGCACTGTCAGGCGGCGGGGGTACCGGCCTGGAGATGGAATCAGCCATCTCATCACCCATGACGGCAGGTGGTGGCGACACTATACTGGTGGTCCTGCGTTACACCTGCTGCTCTGCCCCGGCCACGGACCAGTTCCCCAGCTACCGAAAGAACTGTTGTCCTTACCTTGTTCCCTGAGTAAACACCTTCTTAGCATGGAAAACCGGAGTCAAATTCCTTGTATGTGAACACATACTTGGCCACTAAACCTGAACCTGATTCTGATCATTAGGACTTAACA
Organism: Lophius americanus; assembly: GCA_037951165.1. Taxonomy (NCBI): domain Eukaryota; kingdom Metazoa; phylum Chordata; class Actinopteri; order Lophiiformes; family Lophiidae; genus Lophius; species Lophius americanus. The sequence continues at coordinate 869,878 of JBBDHG010000120.1, forward strand.
GAATGAGATGACCTGTCCTGATCTGTCAGCTTTGCTGCTAGAACCACTATGAGGTTACCATTGTTGGTTCTGTAGAGAAATCTACCAAACCATTAGATGTTTATCTACAAACATGCTTGTACTGTCTTAGGTAAACAGCAGAACCTAAAATAAGAAAATAACATCAGTTATTAGAGATTAGACATTCATTTACCAGATGATAGAATGATTACAAGCTTCCCGTTCTTCTCAAGGAGACTCTGGAAGAAGCTGATGGTGGCTCCGCGATCTTTCACAAAATACAGCACCTGCACATTTCACAGGAGATAATGAGCTGCTACTTCCTCGCCAATTTAGACAGATTAGTAAAAGAAAATTGTCTGCATCTATGAAACACCGACCTGGAACATGCTGATGAAGTCCACCTTCTTGGTCATCTTCTTCTGCTTCCAGTGCTCCTCAAACTCTTCAGCAGTCATCTGGTTCCAGTTGAATGTGATGTAATCTAAACCTGGAGTCTGTGACACCAGATCTGCTCCAGCAGACAGGAAGCAGAGAGATGGGATGGAATTACTACAGAAATACTAGAGGGTTGTTTCATTCATGTTGGTCTATGTGATTGGGGACAGATGAAATAAAAAAATAAATAGAATTCTTCATATTTTAACCTTGAGATTAAGTTGAAATGAGATTTTAATATCCATTTAGAAATAATGGTAATGCTTAGCTGAATTTTTGGTTAGTCTGGTAATTAGCTCATTTTGGTGACAGTAATACAAAAGTAATAACACAGTATTAACAGTTTATGCAACGATATCAAAAAATATTTCCTCGGATAATGATTAAAGGCTAACCAGGAGTTTATTAAACCAGTTTAAAGCCCATTTTGGTGATAATACAAATGTATTAAGACAGAAATGACAGCTTAATACAGAGGTGGCATGGAAAAATAGCATAAAAGGATAAGGATAAACGCAATTGGCCCTGGGATACACTCTGGGACCAGATCACCCTGGAGGTCCGCCTCAGGTGAGGGTGTCCTGTAATAAAAGACTGAGAAACCGGTTGATCCTGAGGAACACACCTGATGATGTCTCCTGAAATTTAGGCCATTTAAAAGTTTTTCTTTTCTTTTTTTCTTTTTTTAAAACGGAAGTTTATCCAGGAGGCGTCAAATGTACCCCGGGTTCTAGAATGACACGTACATATATATATTTTTTTTTCTATTTTTTTTAAATAAAGTTCAAAAACTTTTTTTGGGTATATGAAAATGAGCAGGGTTAAAAACACTCACGGAATGGGAAATATATATATATATTATGGATCGGTACCTTTGTAGTCACTGAGCTGCTGGGGGTTCGGTTCCACCACCTCATTATCCACCATCACCTTGGGATACTTCTGATGGAGCATGGAGAATATCTGGAGGTCAACCTCACCTGCAGGGACCAGAACAGGTTTAACGACCTTCGGTTCTGTTTTCACTGTTGTGGGTTTTTCCATGTCTTTGTAGGATTGTAAAAAAAGTATTTAATGGTTTACAATAAACTTGAATGACGCTCTAAGTAATTTTAAAGTAGATCTGGAAAACGTGGTGATAACTGGAATCTTCATCATTTTCTCATCATAAGGAAGCTTTAAGCAAGCAATAAAATTTGTTCTGTCGGATCAAACGCTCTGCATCATCACCGTCTACGAGTCTCACCTACCTTACGAGGTCATCAATATAATGTTCTTACCAGATCCAGTTCCAACTCCAATCACCTTCAGGTGGGACTTTCCAGCTACAGTACTGAGGGAGAAAAGATAAATACCTCTGAGCCTTCATGTCAACTCCTTCCTGCCAAATGTGAGTCATATCTAAACCAAAACTAGTGAATGTGAGATAACCTGAACGTGAAACAGACAATGGTTCTCTGATTCAGAACCAGATTTTTGCGAGAAGCACCGTCTTCATCGTTTGACGTCACACAGAGCTCAACCCAACGAATCACCTTTAGGATCAGACTCATCCACATCTGGAACATCATCTATGTTATGGAGCAGATCTCTTTTGTACTGCTTTACAAAAGCCCTTTGAAATTTGATCCAAATGTATAGTGCGTTATAAATTGAATGTATTATTATTATTATTATTATATTATTATTATTATTACCGCTCCTGATGAACATGCAGCGCCTTACATGTTAGCCTCTATCATCACTGTATGAATGTTTGTGTGAATGTGTGAACGCTGACTCGTGCACTGACTAGAAAAGCGAAATATAAGTACAGTCTATTTACCATTTACAGTATCAGACTCTGTGTATAAATTCAATGGTAAAATAAAAAGAGTAGAAGATTACCTGTCCAGGATCTGAGGCAGCAGATTTTTCACAAAGTCCTGCATGGACTGATTTTCATTACAACACTGAAGATAATGACGTAAGCAGGTGAGGTACCTGCTGCTGTCAGTGATCAGTCTCTGCAGTGGAGACGCCATGACTGGTTATCTGTCAAAATAAACATTCTTCAAATGGAGCACATATACAGTACAGATATACATATATATAAATATATATACATATATATATATATATATATATATATATATATATATATATATATATACACACATATACACACATATACATACACAGCATACATATATACACACACATGGATCAATATATAATATTTGTAAATATGTTTAAAGCCACGTACGCATACTCTGACATTTATTCTAATCAGTAACATTCTTTAAGACACATCTTAAAACACATCTTTTCAATAAATATTTTTCATCATGTAGACATATATTCTCATTTCCCAGATGGACTCTATTGGTTTTCATTATTTTTGTTTAAAGACTGTCATTGTTGGCATGTTTTTAAACAGTAAAAGCAAAGTCTGATGTGTAAGATTATTTAATGATAGAATTGTTGAATTTCATTCAAAAAGGTCAAGTTGAATTAAATAATCTCTACATATTTGTAAAGAACGGTTTTAGAAAAGTATTTGACCCCTATTAAACTCAACCCTAACCTTTTCCTTTTATCAAGTTACATAATTCTGATGAGTAATTCCGCAGATTTTTTAATATGCCAAATCCTACTTATCGAAAAGGACTTGGGTCTCAGTAACCTCCTTGGTGGTAACTTTAAAAACGCCGTGTCCCTCAGAGCTGTTTGCTACATTGATTCTAGTTTTATTCAGCCTCATAGAACTGCATAAACGGGAAGTTAAGCGAAGCTACCACGGCTAATCAAAATATCATGACACGTTTTTGTGTCATATCTGTTTTATTCACTAAATGAAACTACGACAAGCGCGCCCGGGGTGGAGTCACTTTTAAGCGTTCGTAAATGCAGATAATTTTTCTTCATGTGTTGTGATGTGGCTTTTGCAGCATATCCATGTTGTCAAATTGATGTTTGCCCCCGTGGGCCAATGTTCTTTCACTGCTATTACATTCTCAGGTATTTGTTCTTCTTGTAAAATATTTGTTCAGTTTGGTGAGTGGGTTCTTGTTTTGACTGTGTGGTTGTGAAACATTCCGAACTGCAACCTTTACTTATTAGAAGGATAAAACTTCACACAGTCCGTAATATCAATAATCAGAAGTATATGCACAGCAGAATCCCAGGGGATATTTCCGAATATTTCCTGCTTAAAGACATTAAAGCAGGACATTGAAGATGAAACGAGTCATCAGAAGCATGTCAGTTCTAAGCAATGTAGAATGTGGGTCAGTTAGAATGCAGATTTCACATCTGAGCATGTATCTCCTGAGGTAGATAGAGCTGAAAAGCCAGCCAGCACTGTTTCATACAATCTATAGTAAAACGAGAGCCTGACAGAAGGTTCACTGTCATCACTTAATTATACGTGTCTACAAGGAAAGTGTTAGAGACGATTGTCAGTGTCAGAACCAAATGGACTTGATAAATGTTTTTTGAGATTTACATTCATGTTTGTTTCCTTCAATGTAAGTCTAGAACCATTAACATATGCTATTAAAGGTCTCTGCTAAAAATAATTTAAATTGGAATTCTGTTTCTGAACCAGTTCAACTTTACCATTACAGTCATTATATATTAGAGTTTAGATCGCAGATGTATTAAGAGAAATGCTAAATGTTTCACTTACCTGTAGGTAGAGGTGTGTGTTAGTCCGCACAGATCAGCAGTGTGAATAAAAGCCCTCCCACAGCTCTGTTTTAAGAGGAATCGAGACAATGAGAAAGAACCGCTCTGGCCTCCCCTTTTTCTTTCTTGCTGGGCCTGCCCCCGCGGGCCAAAGTTCTTTCACTAGTATTAAAGCCTCAGGTATATGTTCTTGTAGAATATTTGTTCAGTTTGGTTAGTGGGTTCTTGTTTTGACTGTGTGATTATGAAACATTACTAACTGTAACCTCTACTTATTAGAAGGAGAAAACTTCAGACAACCGTAGCTCATAACTCAAACATCACGTGTTCAAAGCCTTCGGCTGTTAAGCAGAACTTGTAAAATTGTAATTAAAGTAATTCCAGTTGTAATTATTATTTGTAAAAGGAGTCACTAAAATGATCAAAGAAAAGCTTTCATGCCATGTTTGCATGTGTCAATTTTATTTAAACCGGTTCCCACTGGCGGGGGTGGGTCTTAATTGCTCAATCCATTGCACAAAGGGATCATAGACTTCCACAACCTGCGCCTACAGCTAGCGTGCAAACTCACAGCTAGCATCAGACAAAGAGGGAATGACATATTATAATCCGATGAAGGCGGAGATGGGGCGGTGCGGCATAACAAGAACGTAAACGGACGTCAAGTCTATCCAGGTATATCAATCCCAGTACGTTATCATCGTTTAACTACTTCCTGCATTTCGCCGCCTATCCCCATCTTCCATCGCTGAGACTTCGCTCTGCTGGAGGAAACCTGACAGTAATTAACATGATGTGCCTCGTGAGCAACATTTCCTGCCGCGACAAAATAAACTGAAAACAAAGTTTGTTTGTTTTTTAAAGTCTTTAATGCAGCAGATACAAACTCCTGAAACAACAAAGATTCTTGTGTCCAGAAGAGCAAACCGTCACTGCTTCTTCACAGCGTTCAAAAGGCTACGTTAATATTTAGCAGAAGATTGGAGACGTCAAAAAAGGACCTATAGATATGTGGAATTATCAGTTAGGATGTGTACAGAGCAGAGGCTTATATCCTGTGACATTAGTGCTGACAGTGCTGACATGTATTCATCTTCATCATTGAGTCACTATGGGATTCGATCTTAGAACGGACATAGAGACATATCTCTATTCATAGAGATAGTACAGTTGAGTCAATATGGACTTTACGAGATTATTAATGATCCACAATTAATTTGAGGAGTTCAATCAGCGGGATTGATTCTTCACAGCAGTGGATTGAGGGCTTTTAAGGGATATGCCCTTGCTTGTGGTGGTATACTAGTTAAGATGAAGCAGGGTTAAGGTTTTCTTTTCTGTATAACCTCTGGATTGGATGCAGTAGGTTTTCACAACGCTCAGATTTTACATACAGGTTTATGAGAGCTGATCTACGACCCAGAACTTCATAGTCAACAGTCAAAAGAATTTTGCCGTTAGAGGTGGTCTTAAATGAATACTTAGTTATTAACTTTACAATTATTTTATAATTCTATTTTGTTTAACGTGTCGCTGTAGTTGTTTTTTGGTTGGAGAGAGGAGGACCACATCCTCAGCAAACAGAAGTCATTTGCTGATAACGTGTTCTGAAGACTGATTCTTTGTCCGACTCCCCCTAATAACAATTCTAATCATTTATAAAGGGGACCTCCATGCCTGATTGACTCAAATTTTTTTCTGAAGTCAATAAAACAGGAGAACAATTTACTTTTGTCTTTGTTTGATTGTTTGTGAACAAAGGAGAAGATATGAACTGTTGTCCGGTAACAAACTGGAGAATGAATGGTTTTAACTCCCGGATCATTATATAAAGACAAAGATTTTTTTTAATTCCCAAATAAAACTATTAAAAGATATTCTTTGTCAAGGAATGAGTATTCTTTGGTGTGAAGGTACTCCATGGATCTTATATGTTCCATAAAGTTCATCTATGAGATCATGATGGGTTGAGTTGAAGCTGACCGATTGATGTAATTATGTCCTCAAAAAAAGTCGCTAATATTATGTAATCGTCATCGCCGCTGAGGATACTTGCTGTTAACCCGATTACTCAAAATCTATATCATAGATCATTTTCAAAATGTTGTACCCACATAGACTTAAGTGCGGGTAAGATGAAGCGATTTTGGGAAAATTAGTTTGTACATTTCTGACACTGTGGGGAGCTTCATCTCCAAAATTGTCTAGCCATAATTTCTTGACTTTTGGTCCAAATTTGGTGCATTTGAATCAACTTCAGGAGATCTATCTTGTATAGATCATATTTCAACCACTAGAGGGACTGTTTTTATAAAATCATGTTTTTGGACATTGTTCAAAAAACATTTCATGGATTATTTTCTTTGGTATTTAGGGGGAGCTTTATCTCTGAAAGATTTTGGGACATAATTCTGCAGCAATTGATCCCATTAAGTACAAATTGGGTGCAAATCTATCAACTCAAGGAGATCTGTCTTCTAAATATGATATTTAACTACTAGTAGTAGTAGTAGTCCCACAGTCCAAAAACATGGCCCTGCGATGAACTGGCGACTTGTCCAGGGTGTCGCCGCCTCTCGTCAAATGTCAGCTGGAAAAGGCTCCAGCCCTCTCTGACCCTAAACAGGATAAGCGGTTGATAATGAATGAATGCACTCTAGTAGGTAATATCTTACCCACTAAGTAAGGGGAGCTTTTTATTTTAACAAAAAACAATGTATTTCAGACATACCTCGAAAAGTATTAAATCAATATTTTTGAAAGTATATAGCCCTGTAGACTTTAGTGTGAGGTAGAACTGGAATGATTTTGGGAAAGGTCAGTTTAATATCTCTGATACGAGGGGCAGCTTTACCACAAAAAGGTTTTGGATCATAATTTCAAATTTGGTCCATATGATTTAAACTGGAGGAGACCTTTCTTGTTCATATTATATTTCAATCCAATAGTTCTTATTTTACACACTTCTGGGAGCTTTTTTTAGTATAACTGTGGAAATATATTCATATTTAATTTGAGGAATTCAATCAGGGGGATTGCTTGTACAAGGCATAAGATTGGGAACTCTAAGGGAACATACCCTCGTTCTAAAGTTGTAGGGAAGTTACTGGACTGTCTTGATCTATCTATGTAGGAGCCATGAAGAACAGCTCCCTCTATGAAGCTAGTGGTGATCACAACAGTGATGCTGCAGCTAGTGTCACATGGTGGCTCTAGCAGAAAGGTCAACAGATCCCTAAAGCATCTTTGCTTTATTCACAAATCCTGTTTACAGCAAAATGGACTAAAAAAAGATCATGTTTGGATAAGTGTTCTATTTCACATTGAATTAATCCACTGACCAGAGAGCAGACTGATGAGAAGCTTGCTGTTGGTGTTGAGCAGACTCTGGTAGAAGCTGATGGTGGCTCCAAGGTCCTTCACATAATACAGAACTTGTTGATTCCAGCACAGACCATCAGTTGGACCTCTGTTGTTAGATGCTGTCCTGCAGACCTTCATCCCTCAAAAACACTGTGACTGATAGTAGAACCAACCTGGAACATGTTGATGATGTCCACCGTCTTAGTCATCTTGTTCTTCTTCCAGTGCTCCTCAAACTCTTCAGCAGTCATCTGGTTCCAGCTGAATGTGATGCCGTCTAAAACTGGAGTCTGTGACACCAGATCTGCTCCAACAGACAGGATGCAGAGAGACGAGATGGGTTCAGTACTCTCCTCGTGTCTGTTCACATGATACTCATCAGATTTCTGACTGACAGATGGCGGTCAGAATGTACGACTGGTGAGACCTATGAAACCGCGGTCCACCACACCATCCTGTTCACACACTTAGAGCTAGATATGAAACGGCAGCTCATGCTTGCATACAAAGATCGTTTTCACGAGCTGTCATGAGCTGCTGAAACAAAATACTATCCACAAATTTTCTTCCTCTTATTCGGGGTCGGGTCCCGTTGGCAGCAGACTTAGAAGGACATTCCGGACGTCCCAATGCACAGGAACACTCTCCAGCTTATCCTGGAAGGATCCTGAGGTGTTCCTAGGCCAGATGAAATATATAGTCTCTGAAGAGAGTTCTGGGTCTCCTCCCGGTTGGATGTGCCTGGAAAACCTCAAAGGAAAGTCATACTGGAAGATCCTGATAAAATGATGAAACACCTCAACTGGATCCTGTCTACATGCAGCGGGTCCAACCAGTTCTCAATGGATGTCTGAGCTCCTTACCTTGTCTCTAAAACTTAGCCCGGCCCCTCTATGAAGGAAAGCTCATATCAACCGCTTGTATCCTTGACCTCATTCTATGGGTCTCCACCCAGAGCTCATGACCAGATATGGGGGTTGGAACGTAGATTGACCGGTAAATTTTGAGCTTTGCTTTACGATTCAGTTTCTTTCTTCAACACATCGGACTGATACAACACCCTCATTCCTGCTGATGCTCCACCAAATCTCCTGAAAATCTCACCGTCCACTTTCTATCACTCTAGAACAAGACACCAAGATACTTCAACTCTTTCGCTTGAGGCAGCAACTCACCCCAAGAACTGAAAGGGACAGCCCATCATTTCCCAGCAAAGAACCCTAACCTCAGATTCGGATGTTCTGATTCTCATACCAGCTCTCACACTCAGCTAAAAATCACTCTAGTCCTGCTAGAGGTCATGGACTGATGAAGCCAATAGAACCATATCATCTGCAAACAGCAGAGATTTTAAGCTCCCCAAACCGGACCGTCTCCTCACCTCGACTACAACTTGAGATCCATATCAAGTATATCAAGAAAAGGATTGGAGACTAGAGACATTGTTGGCCGAGTCCAGACACTAAGAAGGACCTTGTATAAACACAGTACTGGTGAAACTTTGACCTGCAACCCTTTTGGACCATTACAAAAAAAACCAACACTATTTTGTTGAATGAGTTCTTATCAGATTCATTTGGGACGTTCCAGCTACAGTCCTGCGGGAGAACAGAGAAAAACTGTGGTTCTTCGGAATACTCAAGTCCAGAAACTCCCGTCTTCTTTCATGCCAAATGTGTCACACACTTTGACCCATCACTGTCAGTTCTATATCAAACTTCTGTACGAGATGATCTGACAATTCTGAAGCTTCTATTGTTGATTTGCTAAATCCTCCTATTTGCTTAGATATATTAGATTATATCAACTGCTGCGATGATTGAGAAATACAGAAAAGGCCTGAAGGATGCATTGTGTCCCTGTGGATGTGGACAAAGCGTACGACAGAGTGCCAGGGGAGGAATTGTGGGATTTCATGAGGAGGTCTTGTGTGACAGAGAAGTATGTTAGAGTTGTGCAGGATATGTATGAGTGTAGTATTGCAGCGCCGGGGTGGGCAGTAGGAGTCAAAGTTGGGTTTGAAGTGGAGGTGGATCTCTACTCCTGGACCAATTTCCTGCGATAAGCATACGTCATTTCCTGTTGTCGGCACTGGATAAGCCTTTGCAAACTCCGCTGCTTGGATAGATTGCCTCTAATTTGTGACAATTGTATTTATACTATCGAAAAGTACCCTTTTATTGAGAGTCATTCAACTGAAGCCCTCATTTACCCACCAATATTCATTTCCGCTAAAATCTCTGCTCTGTTTTCGAAACAACTAGCCTTTAAATTTCAAAGATAGATATGGATTCTCTCTCTCCTTCTCCTGCTCTCTCTTGCTCTGTGTGTTATATGTGTAGCTACTCCACTGCCTACTTTAACAGTCATGATACGTGCAATAAGTGTAATTTATTTGTAACCCTGGAGGCGAGACTCACTGAATTGAAGACGTAGCTCCGCACCATGGGGAAAAAACCCACTCTCTAACTAGCCAGCCCCCTGTAGCCGATGCGTACCTGTCTTAGCTCCTCCTAGCCGCCCCCTAGCAGCTTCCGAGAAGCCGGGAAAACAGCAAGCCTGGGTGACTGTGCGAAGAAGGCATAGCCCGAAACACAAACCCACAGTTCACCACAAGACTATTCTTTTTTCAAACAGATTTTGCCCACTCAGCAACACAACTCCTGAGAAACCAACTCTGGTCATTGGCAGTTCTATTTTACGGAACGAGAAGTAAGCAACAACAACGACCATAGTGAAATGCATTCCTGGGGCGAGAGCGGGCGACTTGGAATCATATTTAAAACTGCTGGTGAAGGATAAGAAATATAGTCATTAGTCAATATAGAAATATAGTCATTCACGTCGGCGGTAATGACACCCAATTACGCCAATCGGAGGTCACAAAAATTAATGTTACATGGGTGTGTGATTTTTCTAAAACAATGTCGGACTCCATAGTTTTCTCAGGACCCCTCCCCGATCTGACTAGCGATGACATGTTTGGCAGCGTGTCATCGTTCAAATGTGGTGTCGAGGTGGTGTCCAGCAAACGACAGGGGCATGGTGGACAATTGGTGAACTTTCTGTGCAAAGCCTATTCTAATTATGAAAGACGGTATCCATCCCACTTTGGATGGAGCAGCGCTCTTATCTAGGAATACAGATAAGAGCACTGCTCCATTTATTCCTAGATAAGAGCGCTCTTATCTGAATAGATGAGAGCAAACAAAAGTCAGAGACCAGGAAGCAGAATCGCCATCTTACACGCCTGTCTGTGCCTCCTTGAGGGTCTACCAGCCCAAAACCCGTAGACACAGTCTACAGATGCCCAAACAGTTGAACGTCAAAATAAACCTGTTGGTATTGAGTTTGTTTATTCTTTGAAACTGGCCAACATATTTACTCATGTTAAAGTAAAACTAATCTGACAGAGAGGGCTCATTGTCATCAGTGACTATAGAATTGTTTCAGTGAGAAGACTTTCAGTGTCAAAACCAACAGGACATGCGGGTTGCGTTCATCAAAATATCAGTTATATATGTTTGTTTTTTTGTTTGATTCAATCATTGTAAATCGAACACCATTAACACATGTTATTAAAGGTCTAACATTGGTTTAAATTGGATTTCTGTTGCTGAACCAGCTCAACTTCACCATTACAGTCATTATATATTAGAGTTTAGACTTCAGATAAATTAAGGTAAATGCTAAATGTTTCACTTATCTGTAGGTACAGGTGTGTGTTCGTCCGCACAGATCAGCAGTGTGACATAAAGCCCTCCCACCGCTCGGTTTAAGGAGGAATCAAGATAATGAGAAAGAACCGCTCTGGACCATCCTTTCTTCTTGATGGGCCTGCACATTCTAATAAATATGTAAAACTACATAAACGCCTCAGCTCCTGAACTTTACTCCCTCTCTCTCCCACAATAGGGACCGGATACAGACACGGATACAGACAGGGAAAATGGGACAATAAGAAGAGATGGGCCAAATCACTACAGTCACATACTCAGGTCTGTGTCAGACTCCTTAAGAGCAATGAGCTCCAAACTACCAGCTTCAAGTTTCAGAAATGATTTTGCTAATTGTTGTTCAGCAGCAAACACCAGAGCTCTTTGAAGAAGCTACAGAAGAATCACCCTCAGATGATGCGGCGATTCGAAGTGGAGTTTCTAGCCACTCCTGAGTAGAACAGCGGTGAAGACAGTTAAACACTTTTATACGCTGGCCTACGGGGGCAAATGCACTGCAACCATCAATTTGACAACAGGAGCATGCTGAAATCTAGAAAAATCTTCATCAATATCTTGACATACACCCGTTACAATCCAACGATTTAAGAAAAACGATCTGCAAAAGCAACAAGACAACAGAAGTATCTTGGAGGGACACCCGCACATACTTTTTAATTGCTTCATTTAGTGAATAAAACAGATATAATACACAAATATGTCATGAAATTTTGATTAGCCATGGTAGCTTCGCTTAACTTCCAGTTTCATGCAGTCATGTTACTAAGAGTAAAACTTAATTCAACGTTGTGGAAACAACAAATGAATTTAATACCGACCCTAACATACACAGAACCCAAAGGTTTAGTAAAAAAGGTGTTTTATATTAGCCATTTTAAATGCTTTTGTACGTGACATTCTGACTGTTGTGTACACGTTGCCATGGCGACAACTGAAGTCAGTATGGGCGATGGCAGTTGAGGGTTTTCAGCAAGTATAAAACAACTTGTTTCCTGTAGCTATTTGTTCTGTGCATGTAAGGGCCATTATTAACTTTATTTGTTGTTTTCGCGATTTTGCTTAAAGTTTTGACAAGTCACATAACTGCTTCACCCAGTAGCTAAGCGAAGCTACCACGGCTAATAAATATATCATGAAAACATGTTTGTATCTTTTTTTGTCACTAAATGAAGCAACAAAACATTGCATCCGCGGAAGCATCATTTTTACGTGTGTCTTTGGTAATCACTTCCGTTGTCTTGGGGCTTTGCAGATGGTTTTTCTTTATGCAAAACGTTGTGGCTTTTGCCGCAAACGTGTGTAATTAAATTTATGTTTGCATTTTGTTTGCCCCCGTGGGCCAATGTACTTTCACTCCTGAACTTATCACAGCTTCAGGTTTTTATTCTTCATGTAAAATCTTTGTTCAGTTGGGTTACTGGGTTTCTTTTTTTTTTCTCTGTGGTTGTGAAACATTCCTCATGGCATATCAATAATCAACCCTCTGGGACCAGAAGTACATTGCATAAAATCCCCAAAGTCCCAAAATATGAATAAAGCTGAAATGGTGAGTTTAAAGTGTCCGTGTCAGAGTATATCTGTGTTAGTCTAAAACAGAAGCCTAAAAACGCCCAAACTGAGCTAGGACTAAGTTTATATGCACACCAGTATCCCGGGGAATATCTCAGAAAGGGGGCTTAACAAACAAACTATTAGCAAATGTGTAATTAAGAGACTGTAAAATTGTAATTATAGGTATTTGTAAAAGGTGTTACTTAAATGATCAATGAAAAATTTTAACTAAAAGTATTGTTGAATAAAGGTAACCGAAATTACTGTAAAAAAAATGTTAGGGATAGTATTGGTGAAAAAAAACTTAGCCGTGGAAACGAACAGAGCCCTTAAAGTTCCTCAAGAATTTTTTATTTTATTTTGTGTCCACAGGTTATCCTGATATTATCTTTAAGAAAGGGGTTTATCCTGAAACTTTAAATGCCACGTACAACTACATCTACATCAACATCATTTTCATCCTTTGACTCTAAATACTTCACAGTGAACAGACTCATCCTACTTGTTTTTGTTTTTTTGCAGATCAATGACTAGCTGACGACATCCTTCATTGTAATGACGCCTCCGAAAGATTCCGCTACTCTGAGAAGGTAACACCAAGCCAACCCAACACAACCAGCACAACCATGTTGCGCCTAGTGATGGCGATGATTCTCCCTAAGTTCTCGGTCCCACCTTTCCATAAGGCTTGGTGTGACTGGCGTGACGCTGTGACTGATTGGATATCCCTAACTTGCTCTGCCATGTCAACACAACTTTGCCCTATGATTGGCTCTTTCGCGCTATGTAGCCTGTAAGAATGACATTTTGAATCCATTCTTTGCATCGAGACATCATCTCAGCATCAAGATATATCATCAATGTTTCCATCTGTCATTCATCCTCTGTTAGGAATCGGGTCACAGGCGAATCCCCTAGTACCCTCAACTTCCAGGTGAACCTGAAGGAGGGCATGGTGAGGTGGAATGAAAACCAGGCTGGGGCAGCAGTGAACAGGGGACATAGGACAATCGTTTGGTCCTACAGAGAAGTGCTGCAGCACACCGCTAACCAATTGCTCAGGAATATTATAATTAAACATGGGAGACTTACTGCAGGCCCGGGGAGAAGACAGGTGAGCTGTCTGCAGCAGTTTGACACAAAGGACAGAGGGGATAAGACAATTTACTGTCAGGGGAACTCATTGGGCGGAGACAGATATTCACCACATTTTGAGTTCTTTAGGATTTTGTTTGTTTTAAACATTCTCTATACACTGAAGCACGTTTCAAATTGTTGTGTTGCTTTTTGCATCTTGGAGACCTATTGCTAAACATATTGACTTGACTTGACCAATGTTTTTGTCATTATCTTTAAGGACTCCTGAACACAACTACATGCACAGGTACGGTGCCACAAGCCACAGGACAACCTTTCAGTCTATCTGGTCAAAGTACGTATGAAAAAGGGAACACCACAACAAAAAAGTAGCGGAGCTGCTGAAGGAAAATATTTCCTCCATGGAGTGGATCCGGAACCGCAGGACAAGGAATTACCATGATTTCTCCAACCCCATACCCCACCGGCCCGGTCATACTGCAATTGAAAGTAATAGAGATGACTAATTGTAAAATATGTCAAAATTATATAATTGTTCTATTTATTTATGATCCATTAATTTCTTTGTTTTTATTAATAATCTGTGATCCTTAACTGATATAGATGCAGCTGTTTAGGCTGATCCATTCCAAAAAAGATTTATTTGTGAAAGCTGCAGGGAGCAGCGCAGTGATGAGACATTTATGTGAGGGAGCGGAGTAATTAAATCACCTGAGGTATTTCGGTATTCAATCAGAGGGACGGCGTCTTAGAATGAAAGAATTTTAAACAGCGCTCATATGTGCGACTTATCATAACCAATCGATAGAGTAGAAGCGCTGAAACACTGAAACGGGTGTTTCAGTGTGAAAGAGACCTCAGAGAAGTTATGGGTAGGTGAATTATTTATGTATTTATATCCTGTTGATTTGTAAACCACCTTTGATGAAATCTACGTGATACTGAAGAACTCAGCACAACATGAAATTAATATTAATATTCAGTCATTTTGGATGGTACTGCATGATTGCTTTGTTTTATTTTCATGAATCGTATTCAAAGGTTATGAACCTGACAAAATCCATTGTCATCTGATTTGGATTGTGAAAAAATTAATAAAAGATTTGATTGAAAGGAATTGAGTTGTCAAGCGTCCTCTGTTTTTGTCAGAGTTTTATTTGGGTTTCCAAAAACCCATTTTCCAAGTTGATTTTGACTCGAGTTTGAACAATTCATTTATTCATAATGTCACCTTTTGGTGGTTTGGGATGCGATAAACAATTCAAAACAGCTGATGTCAGGATTTGTCTATTATTATTGTTTTCTCGGTCGGAAAATTTGTACACTTATCAGGTTTGGCAAAATATTTCATATTTCATAAGTCACAGCAAAGGGTGTGGAAAAACGCCTCTTTAGTGATGATGATATTAATTTTAAACAAATCCTCATCAATGGAGCTACTTTAACCTAGAAGCACGAAACTTGGAACACATGTTTATCAATTGAAGATCTACAAAATTGTAATTTGACATTATGGCTTAACACAAACAGGAAGTTGGCTATTTTGACTTGAATGCCATTGTCACTGCCATTTTCCTCTGTTTTGTTTGATCGCACTTGTCACAGACCTTTGACTTGAAATTATTTTTAGTAATTTGAAGAATTCATAAAGACTGAAAGTTATCAAAAGCTTGACTTTTTGTTTAACGGCTTTGACGAAAAAGGGCGGTTCTTATGGAGAACTTTCCGGAGAAAACAAAATAGTCATTACTCGGCCAAAGATTGTCCGATCTGCCCCACATTTCCAGCCACTCTGCGAAATGATATAAACACTTGCTAAATAGCCTCGACTATGATATTGTGACTAGTGGATAGTCTAGTTCCAATCAAGTATCGCGATTGGAACATTGATAGATTTACACTGCGGCTTCTTTCTGGAGTAATCGTAAGGTTTCAGCAATTGCACCGGTGGGAGTTTGCGCACGCCCCGAATAGCGTCGGAGTGTGAGGGCACTTCATCACTGTTCGCAGTTTACATTTTTCATGTACTTTTGGGAATTTTTCTTTTTAAATTGGGGTAATAAATGATCAGATACAACTGGCAGCGATCGGCGGATGTGCATCAGGCTGGAGAGGAGGAAACGGCGCCTGAATTCATCCCGATCCAGGAATTAGTGGAGGATCTTGATGTACTACCGTCCACACAGGAAATAACCATGGCTGTAAATAAACTTAATCAACGACAGAGGATACAAGCAGGTGCACGAAGGGACCATGACGTGTGGTACATCGAACCCATATGTTGAAGGTAGAGAAAATAGTTGATGGTAACCAGCAGCTGCAGCGACGGTCAAAGACCAGATGAGCACTACCAAATATATATTTATACAGTCCCTACCTGATAAGCTCCACCTCTGGAGTCTTTAAGTTGTGAAAATATGCTGACTACGTGGATTTGTCTTAGCTCCAATTCGAGCTCAAACACGTAGAAATGAGTGTACACACTTTGAAAACATAAGACACATGCTTTACAGAACCCTCAAACAGGTAGCAATTGGTGCTACATTGGTAATTTTAATGTCAAGAAATGACTTCTATTAATAATAGAATGATGCATTTTGTCGTTATTTCTCTATCTTTTTTTCTTACCAACTGTTCATCTACCTCACTACCTCTTGTGTGTTCCTCTAATTGCTCTATTGCATATTTGAACCTGGACTACTATTGCACATCTATGGCACATCTACAAGTGGTCTATTTATACATATTTATATAAGCCATTTGAGATCTGACCCTATACTCTTTTCTTTAGATTTGCATGCACTTTATTATTTTATTCTTATGTACCTGTGTCTTCAATGTATTTTATTTATTCATTTTCTTTTTTCTAAAATTCTGTCCTGTGTATGTATGTAAGTATATATATATATGTATATACACAGCATGTGTATATATGGATATATGTGTATGTGTTTTAGGGTGTGTGTATATGTGTGTGGGTGATTGTGGCCGTGTTTGTGTGTATATATGTGTGTGTGTGTTATAGCATGTACATGTGTGAGCACTTGCACATCTCACTTAGTGGGGCTCAAGGCCAGATATAAGACCAACGGTTGAAGGGCCCAAAGCCCTCATGGGGCCCAAAATTGTGGACCCCAGAAGGATTTTCAATCAAATTAGCTCAGGAACATCTTCTGATATGCCCCTTGCTATTTTTTCACTCGTCCCACAAGGTTAGAAAGTATAATCAAATGTGTACAGGTGTGTGAGAACTGATCACCTCCTCCAGGTTTGACATGGTATAATTTCAGATACACACTTGCGGAAGCATTTAAGATAAGATAAGATGAACCTTCATTAGTCCCACAACGTGGAAATTGCAGGGTTACAGCAGCAAAAGCATGTTACAGAATAACAGAATAACATTATGTACTAAGCGTCGCATGATCAGCTCCATACTGGAAGATCTTCATGGGAGCAACAGGTACATTTATTTTGACATTGTTCATTGATTTTTGAACATATTATATTGTTTATTTTCCCATTCTTACTCAGTTTAATAAAACTCCATTGCATAAAATTAACTTAATAAATTAAACATTAATAAAGTACAATTTTATACAGATCAGTTGTTGCTAATGTTTTAAAGCTTGTTAGTTGCCAATTTAAGCTTTCACTTTAAACTGCTGATGATTATTTGTAAATTAGTATATGTCTGTTAATTGTACATTGTAGAGTTGTATATATAATAAATATAGGATATATTAATTCATCTGGTATACGCTGGACTTTTGTATAACATATTAATAACCCTAACCCTGATTATTTAGATTTCTAACTATTACAATTAGGCTTGCCAACAGTTCAGTGAAACACAGAATTATTTTGTTTCATGAACTAAAAAACATATTTTATATGACGCTTGGTGAGCTTTGCCACCTTTTAAAAAATGAATTTCAAAGTAATTCTGCTTATTTTAGACTCAGTCGCGCACGTTTGGCTAGGTATGCTCTTGTTCCGTTCATTTTAATTTTCTCTTACTCCAGGAAGGCGGTGTTGTGAAATTAAAATCGAGGTTGCGAACATCCCAACTGTGGGTAGGCGAGAGGGACTCATGGTTGCATGTTCGGATGCAAACACGACGGGAGATTAATTAAAAAAACAGAGGGAAAGTTTATTTTATTTTATTTATATTTTTATTTTTGCTTGCACACAAAGCAACCTGGTGGACAGTGGTTCCGTCATTCTTGATCAATTTTTAGGGTTGCATTTATGTTTGGCATGCACTGCTTTTGGTGGTTGAAATATGTTTTTTTGTGTTTATCTTCTCTCTATCTTCATTAACTTGCGCACACGTGTGATGTTTAAGTATACACGCACAAGTGAAACACTCGCTCAGGCTCTCAGTGGAAAGTATATTAAGATTATGTTTTTGTCTCAAATCACTGTTATGTTTTGTTCATCTCATTTTAAGCGTATACTTACTATTTAATGAAATGAGTCAGAATCTAGATGTGATAGACTTTGGAGAAGGTGTAAGAAGTAAATATGAATTGATTTGTAAGTTAGTGTGTTGCTCTCTTTGAACCTGTTTGCTGTGGCTCTGATGCATCTGAGATTCTGGTGCTCTTTCTTTCAGTTTGTTTGGGTTTTCCCAGGTAATGTTTATGACAGTCACAGCAATTCTCCAAAAAATGGATTGTTTCATTATTCCGCTCCTGAACTTATGAGATCCTTAATAGTTCTTGCCTCACATCTCTGTTGTTCAGGCTGCTGACGGGATGACAATGATGTCCAACATTAATCAGTTGGACATGCTGTGTCAAAATTTATCTTGACAATACTCTACATGTCTCAGTTACCCCCTGTCAGTATTAACTACGATCCTGTTACAGTCATGAAAGAGGGAAGGAAACATGAAATAGTGAATATTTCTTCAGTTCATATTAATGTTACGTATTACTATTGTTTCTCACTGATGCTTATTCTATTTATGGGAAGCCAGTGAAGGGAATGAAGAATGGGGGTGATGTGTTCGTGCTTACACACTCTCATCAGGATCCTTGCGGCACTGTTTTCAACATACTGAAGTCTTTGAAGACTTTTATCAGGGATCCCGATGGGAAGGTCGTTACAGTAATCCAGTCTGGAGGAGACAAACGCATGGACCAGCTTTTCAGCATCACTTAAGGTGAGTGAAGAGCTGAGTTTGGAAATATTTCTGAGATGGTGAAAGGAGATATTATAGGTGAATGTGATGGATGGATTGATTAATTCAATTTTCTAAACATATACCTTGCCAGAACACCTGCTGCCTTGGAGTTTGAGGACACAGAAAAAGGGTATTTTTACCTCAATTTTACCATACCAGGAATAACAAGGGGTACGTTAGTGCCTACCAGCATCCGCCCTACTATTGTTGTGATGACATGTGTAACGGTGATAAGGAAACCTTTAGAAGAAGTATCACACAATCCCGTAAGAAACTTTTGATTTCTAAAATGAGTGTTGCGTGGGTCCTGCATTACTTATCGGGAGACTTTTCTAGAGCGCACACAGCTTAATCCTTTTGCTTTCACCACCCTTGCACCTAGTTGTATGGTGTGTGGCTACCGTTAATAGCAATTTGGGCCATACTTTATGGACGGAAACATGCTGCAACAAACACATGGTAAGAGTTTGCTAGTTCTTCTTTATAAATAAAAATGTGTCATATGAAAAGGGCCAAAATTCCCTTCATGAATGTATCATCTAGCGACTTATACAGTTCTTTTCAGAACAAAATGGCAGCCTTTGAAAATCATCACCGCCTCAATGTGGTGGTAATGTGAATGGAGTTTGTTGTCAGAACCAGAACTTGCTGTGAGAATGTTTCTGGCGGTGTACAAAAAGGCTAGCCCCATGAAAGGCTCTCTTTGGAGCGCGCACAAATGGCATTCATGGTGATGACTGGATAACATGAAGAAGTAGAGGCTGGGAAGGGAGAGGTGGAAGTGGCTTGTTTGCTCGAGTCATCAAGTAACTTCACGCAACACAGTATCGAACTGGAGTCATCTTCCCGTGAGCCCACAACACATTTACAGAATGTGTTGTGTACATTTACATTTATACAACATTCCCGCGAGCCCACAACACATTTACATATTGGAGTACATTTACTCCAATATGGCCAATGAGGACAGCTGGCACAGGAGATAAGCCAGTTCAGTGAAAAAGCACAGACATTACAAATAAAAATGCACATCATGTATTTATGATGGCCTGCCGGCAGAACAAGCTATGAGTCTACAAGCAAATGTGCCATTTTTGGACCCAGACCAGGTCAGGTACAGTATGACCAGTATGAAACCTTGCCAGTGCAAGTCCGGCCATATCTGCACAGCAGCATTACACGTCATTTACACATTTTCACCCACACTAAAGTGCAACAAATGCTCCCCCTCAGGATTTAAGCACCATTTTTGGCCAAATCCTAAAACATTGAAAAGTGTAATATCTATACTATCTATGCAAGTTGAGGCCTCAGGTTTAATTTTGCACAGTTTCAACCCAATTAAAGTGCAGTTATGTATATATAAGGACTATGTACTTTTAGATCCTATTTAGGTGTTGAACTGAGTATCTTGTATGTTTGTGAAGGTTAGCGCGCTCAATTTCAACCATTTGTTTTTAAAAAACACTGTTTGCAATTTTTGTCTTATTTAAAGAAAAAGCATTTAATTTGCATCCTTTGCATTATTTGTGAAATACACTGTGAAACGCTTTATAATGTTTAGTCAACAGTTAATCATTTCATCCTGCTGCCTCTATAGCCTCTTTATAGACATAGGAGATATGGGTAAATCCTAGCAAAAGCGATAACACCTGAACAAACTGTCCAAGCCCACAGCTTGAAACAAGATGAAGAAACACAGAAACAAATATGAACACTTTCAGATATGGAAGCCACATATAGATCTATATCTATATATAGTGTCTATATGGACACTCGGTCTGCAAAAGATTGACCTGGATTTGATGTGAACTAACTACTGTAACCCTTTATCTTGGGGAAAGCTTCCCATGTAAAGTTTCTCATATTATTTATTGTTTTGTTGTTTTTAGGTTGGTTTTTCCTTATGAATTTAACTTTCCCCCCCTTCTTTTCCATTCAGCCTAACATGTGACTTTGAAAACACGAGGGGTTTATTATTTAACTTTGTTTTATTATTTGCTTGTTGTCTTAAGTGAAAAATAAAAAACAAATTGAAAAAGGAAGGAAGCACGTATGCATATGAACGGGCTATGGAGAGGTGAATGGAATCCGATCAAGAGCCTCAAACAAGGCCTGTTCTATGGGCCTTGTTCTATGCTCTTGTGTGCAGGCATCGGATCCAAGGATGCCAACAAACTGAACAAACCAATCAAGGAGGCTGAGTCTGTGGTTGGCTCTAAGCTGGACACTGTGGAGGAAATGGCCAAAGATAGGATTCTAGTTGAAACCCTGTCAATAATGGCTCATGATCAACTCCCCCTCCACAATGACAGACCAGCATTCTACATTGCCTAGAACTGACATACTTCTGATGACTCGTTTAATTCTTTAATGTCCTGCTTTTATGTCTTTCAGCAGGAAATATTCGGAAATATCCCCTGGGATTCTGCTGTGCATATACTCTTAGTCCTAGCTTATTTTGGGCCTTTTATGGCTTCTGTTTTAGACTCAACATAATTCAGCTTTATTCATGTTTTTGGACTCTGAGAGGAAGCTGCAGGAATCTTTTCTTTTCAGAACTAATTGATCTGAGACTGATCAAAGGCACAGCAGCCCGCATGACAACCACCTGATTTGTCTTGTTTACTTCTGCTACTGATTGATCTGAGACAGAACTAAAAAATTGTAACATTCTGTGTTGTGTAAATAACTCTGTGACCTTGATTTCAACTCTTTTTGCCTCAAGGGTCATTTTGACCCGAAGACAACCTTTGTACCTTTTTTTGGACAGCTTACATGGAAATGTGAATAAAAGCAACATTTCACTTTTTCCACTGTTGGTGCCAATCTAGGAAAAGTCATAAAATTTCAAGTTAAAAAAATATCGTTTAGGGGATTTTTTTTGGTTTTTAACACAGTGGCGGGTCATTTTGACCCGAGGACAACAGGAGGGTTAAGAAAAATTATCTGTAAGAGCCAAAAGACAGCGGAACTTTTTACGAACGCTTAAAAGTGACTCCACCCCGGGCGCGCTTTTCATAGGTTCATTTAGTGAATAAAACATATATGCATGTATATTTATATACACGCATATATATATATATATATATATATATATATATATATATATATATATATATATATATATATATATATACACATGCATATATATATATGTACGTGTGTACATAAATAAATAAATTAAGTAAATATATGTATATATATATTTTTTTATTTATTATTATTTTGGACAGATACCCAACCATGACATCTCCACTTAAGAGTCTGATGACTGATGGCAGCAGGTACGTAGATTTCCATCATCATTTTCTGGAGAATTCTGATTGTTCACAAAGTCCATGGAGGACTTGGGACTAAACCGGACCAACAGTTCATAAATTATTGCCAAAACAATTTCAGGTGAAGTTCCACGTGGTCTCGGACAAACGCGACTATCAAACCAGTTCTTCCTCACACAAGGATTCATGTGAGTGTAAAATTTCAAAATGATCCATGAAACAGTTTTTGAGTTATTGTTTTAACAAGATGGATCTGCAGGATCATTAAGCTAATGCCAAATAGACATCTCGAGCACATTTTATACATCTAAAAATTTTCAAACTTGTATAGTTTAAACGACCATCTTAAAAAATAAAAAAAAAGAGAAAAGCCGTTCGCCAGAGACAGTTGGGAGTTTAATAATTGTTTGGATTCCAAGCTGATTATAAAAATATGTACAAAAAGATGCCAGATTTTGAAGAAAAAACAAAAAAACGCAGGCAACCGTATGGGATTGAGGGCCAATCAGATCAAGTCTCTAAATAAAAAGACAAAAACACGTTTTTTTGTTGTCAAAGCCCTACATGGTTTACTTCCACTGTTGCCCAAAAGAATCCTGATAAAATTCCTGGTTGTCGGATTTGTAACCGGAATAGTTACCAGAATGTTCGGTGGCGCAGCTGACAATTCCATAATATCTTGACTTTCCGTGCAAAGTACTAAATAATACATA
Organism: Lophius americanus; assembly: GCA_037951165.1. Classification (NCBI taxonomy): domain Eukaryota; kingdom Metazoa; phylum Chordata; class Actinopteri; order Lophiiformes; family Lophiidae; genus Lophius; species Lophius americanus. Next base: position 892,919 of record JBBDHG010000120.1, read on the forward strand.
AATGAAATAGAAAAATTTACCATGTAATGAACACCCTGTTTACTATATATCAGGTGAGTATAGGTTTATCATTGTATATCTATAAAATATAGATATTTGTGTCTACGTCGTCCACTCATCTGAAGGACGGTGGTTGGATCCATGTTCACTGCGGTCTACATGTCAAAGTGTCCTTGAGCAAGATACTGAACCCCAAGTTTCTGCCCCTAAATCCTAGATACAAACATCATAATTCCCCCGCTAATTCCACAGTTAGACGATGATTGCAGGTATAACTTGAAGAACTCAGACACTATAAAACAGTAGCTCTCTGCGCCTTTCTCACTTCCTGTCCAGTCACATGACACAAATGGTTACTCCCTGTGACTGGCCGGCTGCCACTCTCCAAATACAGATGTTAATATAGAAAATAGTCTTCAAACAGACCGAGTTAGCTGTAACAACACTTCGTATCTTCTTTCGGAACATTTGTTTCCACCTTGCCCTGTCCCCTGCATCTTCCTCAGTCAAATCAGCCAACTGCATGTCCTCTTTCACCACACCTCCTTTCTAATTCCTTGCAGCTCCATCTCCAGCATCATTCTACCAGTAGATCCACTATCCCTCCTCTTCACGTGTCCTAACCATCTCTATCTGGCCTCTCTGACTTTGTCTCAAAGACATCCAACCCGGTCTTTCCCTCTGATGTCTCCTTTGTAATCCAGTCCATCCTCCTCACTAACAGAGAACATCCGAACATCTTCGTCTCTGCCTCCTGTCTCTGTCTTCTGCTCAGAGCCACCTTATCTAAGCCATCCAGCAGAGCTGCTCTCACCACCATCTTGGAAACATTTCCCTTCTCTCCTGCTGCTACTCTTCTGTCGCAGATAACTCCTCGAAGTATGTGACACATTTGGCTGGAAAGAAGACGGGATTGTGGCAATAAAACACATTTTTCTTTGTTCTCCCCCAGGACTGTAGCTGGAATGTCCCACATGAAGGTGATTGGAGTAGGAAGTGGATCTGGTAAGAACATCTTTAGAGCTGATGGTACCTAAAACTAGCAGACAGTGAATATGAGGAGCTGCTGACCCATCAGTCTTCATCACCGGTTCTTATTGCTGTGCTGACAGGGAACACTTAGCACTGCAAAGGGTTTACACCTGACCAGTTTCCAGAAAAATCAAAAAATAGTCTTTTTTTTTGGGTGGGTCCAGAAGGGTTGCAAGTCGAAGTTTCACCTGTGCTGTCTTTATACCAGGTACTTTTTTGAGGACATAATTACATCAATCGGTCAGCTTCAACTCAACCCATCATGATCTCACAGATGAACTTTATGAAACATATAAGATCCATGGAGTACCTTCACACCAAAGAATACTCATTCCTTGACAAAGAATATCTTTGAATAGTTTTATTTGGGTATTAAAAAAAATCTTTGTCTTTATATAATGATCCAGGAGTGAAAACCATTCATTCTCCGGTTTGTTACCGGACAACAGGTCATATCTTCTCCTTTGTTTACAAATCATGCATCAGCAAATTACTTCTGTTTGCTGAGGATGTGGTCCTCCTGTCTCCAACCAAAAAACAACTACAGCGACACGTTAAGCATCTACATCAGTTCTGCTAGACCTGGATCCTGACAGTAAACAAGAACAAAAATAAAGTTATGACATTCCAACATGGATCTGGACAGGAGAGTGGTCAGTAAAGGAATGCCTGTGTTATGCACACTTCTGTGGGGTTTTGCCCGGACCCAAATGCAGACGCATAGAATGTATGGCTGGTACAAAATATATTTATTTCTCCACAAGACACGAGGAAATTACAGGAACACAAATAACTGGAGGTAACTTTACCGTACACTGGGAGGGGTTGGAACGCGTGACGACACGAGGACATCATGCAACGAACTGGCACAGAAGGGCAGGTAAGGACAGACTTTATACAGACATAACGAGACAATGAGACACAGCTGGGGGGGGACACAGGTGAGCATGATCACCAATCACAAGACAGACACAGAGGGAGAAAGGAACACAGAGGCGTGACAGCCTGGCTCCCCAGTGAACATCTTGTCCTATAAGCATAGAAGCGTGGTGAAGCTGTGGAAGACCTACAAGAACCAGTTTGGTAACATAAGCTTTCTGTCAGCTGAAGATCAAAATTCAAAATTCTGTTGGACTCTAAGGGAGTGAGCTACCAGACCTTTAATCTATCCATATTAAAGGTCTGGCTTCCTGCTCTGTGACTTGTGCCACAGAACTTTCCATAGGATTTCATCCTTTTCCTGGGCCCTGTGGATTTGTGCTGGAGTAAAAGGTTGACTTGTCTCACAGTCTTTCAAACAAGGCCCAGAGCACTGATAGAGACCACTCAATGGCCTTGGTAAGGGTTCTGTCACAGCATCCAGGCCAACTTGTGATGCATCACAATGTAACACAAATGGCTGTGTGAAATCAAAATATCCAAGTAGAGGGGGCTCTGTGAGTGCATCAATCAGTTGGTTTAATACTTCCTTGTGGGATTTTGTACACTGGACGGGTACTTGCTCCTTTTTTATTCATGCTCGTGCTCTTGTGTTTTTCTTTTACTGGGTCTGAGCTGTGTTTTTCAGGGTCTTCAACAGTAACTAGTTTATACAATGGATGGACCACACGGGAGAAGTTGGGTAGAAAGGGTCCGTAGTCGGAGAGGAACCCAATCATCTGGCGTATATTGCAAACTGTGGAAGGTGTTTTCTCCTTCAGAGACCTTACAGGGGCCATATCCACCGGGTCCATGGTGTAACCTTCTCCCTTCACCAATTTCCCGAGGAACCTTATGAACTTGAACAGTGCCACCTTTTTTGGAGTCAATTGAACACCCTGCTCCTGTTAGCGCTGGAGCACTAGGTGGACACTATCTAGGTGTTCTTCAGAGCTGCTGTAAACAAGATTGTCGTCAAGGTGTGGGAGGTCAATTGTGTCTCTGAAGCCAGCCAAACAGTGTTCAATGCTGCACTGGAATTTTGCTGGTGCGGGGCTCAGGGTAAAGGGGATATGGACCCATGCATAGAGTCCCCAGGGCTTTACCCTGGTTATGACAGAAAAACAAGGTGCTTCCCTCCCAGTGCATCCAGCATGTCTTGGATCCTTGGTTTTGCTAGACGGTTTGGGACTGACTTACGGTTGAGTTCTCTGCCGAGTAAGGGGAACGTGGTGGTGTAATCCACCCTTTGTTCAACAGGTCTTTAAGGTATTCTTTTACTTCATTTTGGAGAGGCTTTGGTACTGACATGTAGGTTTTTTGTATCGTGCTCTTGTCATGAAGGGTGATACGCATCTCTAAATTGAACGGAGAAACTTGTGCTGTCTGGTGCTTCTGTTGTACTGTTCATAAATGTCTTCATTTGCCACTTTCCATAGAAGTTATTCCTTAATCTTTATTTCCTGTAATACAACATTCAGAGAAGTTTCTCTGGGGTTTTGAGATATGTTGATGAACTGATGCTTATCTTCGGTGGAGCTGTCTACCTTGTAGTGTCCTTTCAGGATGGTGAATAATGTAATAAGGGACAGCCCATGGTTGATCTCCAACATGTCTTTCAAATGGAGCCCGGGATAGACAGCTCTAATCGCAGCTTCCACAATTTCAGTCTGCGCATGTCCTTACTCTATTTCAACCTCAAGTAGGCGGACTAAGTTGAGATAGGATAATTTATCCGTCTATTCACTTTCTCCAATCTGTCCACAGAGTTTGAACACCCTTCTCAATGCCCCCTCAGGCAATGTAAAAGTTGGCTCTGCTCGCTCCTTGGGTGGGGAATCTGTTGTCTGTAGAAAAGGTTTATGTTGTAAAAAATACTTGTACTCCAGTCATTTCATGGGAAAATGCCTCTCTTTAGGTTGATCTTGGTCTGACTGAGGCTCTTCATTGTTTAGTCTCTCAATGAACCTTAGTAGGTCAGTGAAAAACTGACTAACCTCATCATCCAGTACACTCTCTGCATATTAGTTAGTGCCTTCCGTGCTTTGCTGTGGGTTCCTCTACTGTCCGGGTCTTCACATTTCAGGTGCCTGCAAACATCCGTGAGAGACTCTTCACCCAGCTGCCATAGAGTTGAACTCACTTTATCACGCATGAGCTGGATGACTTCCATTTCACCGAAAGTTGATGAAGGTTCGATTTCTTTTATGAAGGAGAGGAGTGTAGTGTTGGTCACTCCTTATCCTCCTTCTGGCTGGCCCACCAAGATATGTTATAAATGGAAGAATGACTGGCAGTTCACTCTGGTGCAACACATTTATTTCCTGGAACATCACACGGACAAGAATAATAGAGCATTGGCTTCATTTTCCCAGAGCAACGACTCTGTGCTTTATGTCTGCCGTAAAGCAGGCTGTTCAGCCACGGTCTCATTCCTAGCCAATGCCACCAGCTAGTGGAGGAAAATCAGGCTGTCGTAGTTACCTCGCACAGGTACAGGTGGAAATTTACCTGTTCTCAACAGTTTTACCTTGAGAACTAATACAAAAATAAACGGGGGAGGGGCTTATATTTCTATTTCTCTTTAAAACCGCAGTGCCACACAGACAAATTGGATCCTTATTTAGTGAGGGTTGAAGGTTCGCCCGGAGCTTCACAAAAGCTAAAACTGCCCCTGTGTTAACCGTTGACTTTGGTTTTGTTGTTAATCCTGTAAAATAAGTAAACAAAAAAGAGCAAATTGTCATGATAAAAAAAAGAGTGAGAGAGAAAAAAATTCAAATAGAGCGGTTCAACTTCATGTCTTCCTCTGTATCATACGGTGGCCCAGATGTGCAAACAACTTTACAAAAGCAAAACACATTTCCCAAACGCAAAACACATTTCAAAATTCCAAAACACTTTTCCCAAAAGCAAAACACATTTCAAAGAAAAGTGTGACGGAAAGGGAGGTTGTAGACCCCGGAAGTGAACTACCTGTCAATTAAACAGTCATTCATTGATATAAGTTCATGTGCATGCTGTCTGATATGTTTTGTCCTTTTTGCGGAACTCATTTTCGCAACTTGGCCCAATTTTGCCCAAATTGTGGCAATTGTTTAGATCTTTTAAATAGAAAAACCGACCAAAAAGTAGAAAAAAACGATACAACGGCAACGTCTGGAAATGTTAGTCAAGGTAAGTCTACTGTAAATGTTAGTTAGCTAGCGTTAGTAACGTGCTGAGTAACGTAATATGACATTTGTACTGTGCAAAGTAGCTAATGTTAGCTAAAATAAGCTAGAGTCATTGCATATGTAACATACTGTATTTTAAGTCTGTTATTTCCCAATTCATACTGTGTTTATAGTATGTTTTGTTATTTGCAGCTGAACAATCATGCCCATCCTATATACAGTTCATGGAGTACAAAAATTTAAAATCAAAAGAAAGAACGTCCTGTAGCCGTGGACCACAGAAACCTCTAAAACAAGTCAAGAAGATCCAAGTAAGGTGGTGCGTGCAGCCTTAAAACATGTAAAATACTAGTGTTTCAGGATGGGTTCATTATTTAATCTGTCACGTGTTGTTCCCATGTGTGATCTTGAGTAACAATCTGGCTGTTATATTGTTGGTCAATGACACCTAAATTATTTTGATTTCTCTACGGGCAGCTGAATTGTACAGAGAAGGATTTCAAAATGATCCATGAAACAGTTTTTGAGTTATTGTTTTAACAAGATGGATCTGCAGGAGATGCGGTGGCACGGCTGACAATTCCATAATATCCTGACTTTCCGGGCAAAGTACTAAATAATACATTAATGAAATAGACAAATTTAGCATGTAATGAACCCCCTGTTTACTATATATGAGGTGAGTATAGGATTATCATCGTATATCTATAAAATATAGATATTTGTGTCTACGTCGTCCACTCATCTGAAGGTCGGTGGTTGGATCCAGGTTCACTGCGGTCTACATGTCAAAGTGTCCTTGAGCAAGATACTGAACCCTAAGTTGCTGCCAATGGCTGTCATCCCAGAAATAATCCCTTTTAATCATAGATAACAAACATCGTAATTACCACGCTAATTCCACAGTTAGACGATGATTGCAGGTATAACTTGAAGAACTCAGACACTATAAAACAGTAGCTCTCTGCGCCTTATTCACTTCCTGTCCAGTCACATGACACAAATGGTTACTCCCTGTGACTGGCCGGCTGCCACTCTCCGAATACAGATGTTAATATAGAAAATAGTATTCAAACAGACCAAGTTAGCTATAACAACACTTGTATCTTCTTTCGGAACATTTGTTTCCACATAGCCCTGTCCCCTGCATCTTCCTCAGTCAAACCAGCCAACTGCATGTCCTCTTTCACCACACCTCCTTTCTCGTTCCTTGCAGCTCCATCTCCAGCATCATTCTACCAGTAGATCCACTATCCCTCCTCTTCATGTGTCCTAACCATCTCTATCTGGCCTCTTTGACTTTGTCTCAAAGACATCCAACCCGGTCTTTCCCTCTGATGTCTCCTTTGTAATCCAGTCCATCCTCCTCAGTCACAGAGAACATCCGAACATCTTCGACTCGGCCTCCTGTCTCTGTCTTCTGCGCAGAGCCACCTTATCTAAGCCATCCAGCAGAGCTGCTCTCACCACCATCTTGGAAACATTTCCCTTCTCTCCTGCTGCTCCTCTTCTGTCGCAGATAACTCCTCAAAAGTATGTGACACATTTGGCAGGAAAGAAGACGGGATTGTGGCAATAAAACACATTTTTCTTTGTTCTCCCCCAGGACTGTAGCTGGACTGTCCCACATGAAGGTGATTGGAGTAGGAAGTGGATCTGGTAAGAACATATTTAGAGCTGATGGTACCTAAAACTAGCAGACAGTGAAGATGAGGAGCTGCTGACCCATCCATCAGTCTGCGTTACCAGTTCTTATTGCAGTGCTGACAGGGAACACTTAGCACTGCAAAGGGTTTACACCTGACCAGTTCCAGAAAGTTTCCAGTTTTTTTTTTTGGGTGGGTCCAGAAGGGTTGCAAGTCGAAGTTTCACCTGTGCTGTCTTTATACCAGGTACTTTTGAAATCAGTTTTTTTGCCTGTAGGTGAGCTTGACCTCCACATGTTCTCCATGCTCCATCGGAAGTACCCTCATTTGACGGTGGACAATGAGGTGGTGGAGCCAAACCTCAGGCAGATAAGTGACTACAGAGGTACCGCCTACAAAGACACACATTCATCATACATCAAATCATATCTGTATTTGTTAACCTTCTGGAGTCAGAGGTCATGTCAGGGTTTGATGTGATCTTAGGATCAAATGGATTCATACATACGTATATTTAAATATGTATTTATATTCATGTATGTATATATTTATATGTACATGTATGTTTATGTTTGTATGAAAACATATTTATATGTGTAAATATATGTGTATACATCAAGTGTGTGCAAGTTTATATCAGGTGTGTGTGTGTTAGATATTGGACAACTCTTGGAGAGTTCCTGTAAAAGTAGAGTACATTTAGTTCCTGTTCACACAGAAGAATATGGGGGAACCACTCAATAGTCTAAAATTATCATTAAATCCATCCCATCTCTCTGCTTCTTGTCTGTTGGAGCAGATCTGGTGTCACAGACTCCAAGTTTAGATTACAGCACATTCAGCTGGAACCAGATGACTGCTGAAGAGTTTGAGGAGCACTGGAAGAAGAAGATGACAAAGACGGTGGATTTCATCCACATGCTCCTGGTTGGTTCTACTATTAGAATCACAGACTGTGTTTTTGAGGGGATGAAGGTCTACAGGACAGCATCTAACAACAGAGGTCCAACTGATGGTCTGTTCTGGAATCAACAGTTACTGTATTATGTGAAAGACCCTGGAGCCACCATCAGCTTCTACCAGAGTCTGCTCAACACCAACGGCAAGCTTCTCATCAGTCTGCAGAGTTGTTGTTAGATTTTTTTCACTCGGGTGCTGCACTTCAGTAAAACGGCCTCACCTGAACTGAAAGCTGAGGTCATAGTTTCTGTGCCATCCAGACTGGAGTGTAGAATCCAAAGGCAAAGTTCTTTTAACCATTGACTATGAATTTCTTGTTGTAGATTAGATCTCATTAATATAATCAATCCCCCTGATTGAACTCCTCAAATCAATTGTGGCTTATTAATAATCTCGAAGAGTCCATATTGACTTAGCTTTACTATCTCTATGAATAGAGATATGTCTCTATGTCTGTTCTAAGATCGAATCCCATAGTGACTCAATGATGAAGATGAATACATGTCAGCACTGTCAGCACTAATGTCACAGGATATAAGCCTCTGCTCTGTACACATCCTAACTGATAATTGCACATATCTATAGGTCCTTTTTTGACGTCTCCGATTAAGACAGATCTCCTGCTAAATATTAGCCTAGCTTTTTAAACACTGTGAAGAAGCAGTGACGGATTGCTGTTCTGGACCGGAGAATCTTTGTTGTTTCAAAAGTTTGTATCTTCAGCATTAAAATCTGTCAAAAAAACAAACTTTGTCTTCATTTTACTCTGTCAAAGCAGGGAAATTTGGAGGACAGGTGTCCTCCAGCAGAGCGGAATCCCAGCGTTGGGAGATGGGGATGGGCGGTGGAATGCAGGAAGTAATTAAATGATCAGAACCTGTTGGGACGGATATACCTGGATGGACTTGACGTCCGTTTAAGTACTTGCCGTTCCACACTACCCCATTTCCGCCTTTTGGGATCATAATACGTAATTTCCTCCTTGTCATATCTTGTCTGCATGTTGGGGTGTGTGCATATCTGACAAAAGTCTGACTTGTCCCGTCGAGACGCGTCGGGGTCAGACAAGAATATTTTCGAATAAATGTTTGGCCATGGACACGTCAGGGAAAGTCCAAGTCAGGCTTTGACCGAGGGATAATGCACACCTAATGTACAGTAATGTAACGCTCAGTTGGTTGCTCTGCTATGACCCATAGGGCAACAATATTCAGTTTTCTGTACAACTGGTGACTCAACACCAACTCTGATGAAGATGCTCCTTCCAAATGTGGATTAAATAAATCAACTGAAACTCAGCCTTGTAATAGATTAAAATCAGAACCTGGATGCTGGCTGCTGTTTTCTGTTGTCTCAGACGGGTTCGATGTACCAGGCCGCGGGACTTTCCTGCCCCACTGGTATTTCTGAGTCCTCTGTGGGTGTTTATTAATTGAATAAGTTTGATACAGAGAGATCCTGTTATGGCGGCACAATGAACGGTAGCGTGCTCAACAGCTCATAATTTATCCACCATTACTGCAGAATCTCCTTTGTTTTGTACTCAAACTCTCTTCACATCCAATATTAAAAAACTCTTAATACGCCAACGTAATTGAGACTTCCATATGCCGCCTACGAAGCTGTAGTGGATAGCATTAGAAATGCTAGCACAAGTGCGCTGCCGGCTAGCACTGACAGCTCCTCGGACATACAGTCGGAAAAGTTGTCTGAAATGATCTAAATGGCACTTGCTGCCCGTCTAAACCAAATAGATGCATCCATCCAAAACTCTGAGGGGGGTATGCAATCTAACACTGACAGAGTGACTTATTGGAGCAAAAATGCACGTAAGCTACAGGGGTCCCTCAAAAACCTAGAACAAAACTGTGAAGAGCAGGCCGACAAACAAAAGCGAGCCGAGGCTCAACTCAGGGCACAACTTGAGAACCAAAAGAATCGACAGAGAGAGATGTATAATTTTTGTGTTCACCTTATTCGCGTGAATACGTGTGTTTGTGTGTGTCTGTGTGTGTGTTTCTGACTGAAGGGTTGAGTAGTCACAATACCGCGCCAACCTCCAGTGATAAGCAGAGAGGGACCCAAACCACCGAGGCACCCCAAGGCCTAGTTGAATTTCATTTAACACAGTCAATTTGAATTAAATAATCTCTACATATTTGTAAAGAACGATTTTAGAAATGTATTTGACCCCTATCAAACTCAACCCTAACCTTTTCCTTTTATCAAGTTACATAATTCTGCTGGGTAATTCCGCAGATTTTTTAATATGCCAAAATCCTACTTATCGAAAAGGACTTGGGTCTCAGTAACCTCCTTGGTGGTAACTTTAAAAACGCCGTGTCCCTCAGAGCTGTTTGCTACATTGATTTTAGTTTTATTCAGCCTCATAGGACTGCATAAACGGGAAGTTAAGCGAAGATACCACGGCTAATCAAAATATCATGACACGTTTTTGTGTCATATCTGTTTTATTCACTAAATGAAACTATTACAAGCACGCCCGGGGTGGAGTCACTTTTAAGCGTTCGTAAATGCAGATAATTTTTCTTAATGTGTTCTGATGTGGCTTTTGCAGCATATCCATGTTGTCAAATTGATGTTTGCCCCCGTGGGCCAATGTTCTTTCACTGCTATTACATTCTCAGGTATTTGTTCTTCTTGTAAAATATTTGTTCGGTTTGGTGAGTGGGTTGTTGTTTTGACTGTGTGGTTGTGAAACATCCCGAACTGCAACCTTTACTTATTAGAGATGAAAACTTCACACAGCCAACCACAGACTCAGCCTCCTTGATTGGTTTGTTCAGTTTGTTGGCATCCTTGGATCCGATGCCTGCACACAAGAGCATAGAACAAGGCCCAGGCCTTGTTTGAGGCTCTTGATCGGATTCCATTCACCTCTCCATAGCCCGTTCATATGCATACGTGCTTCCTTCCTTTTTCAATTTGTTTTTTATTTTTCACTTAAGACAACAACAACCAAATAATAAAACAAAGTTAAATAATAAACCCCTCCTGTTTTCAAAGTCACATGTTAGGCTGAATGGAAAAGAAGGGGGGGGAAGTTAAATACATAAGGAAAAAACAACCTAAAAACAACAAAACAATAAATAATATGAGAAACTTTACATGGGAAGCTTTCCCAAGATAAAGGGTTACAGTAGTTAGTTCACATCAAATCCAGGTCAATCTTTTGCAGACCGAGTGTCCATATAGACACTATATATAGATATAGATCTATATGTGGCTTCCATATCTGAAAGTGTTCATATTTGTTTCTGTGTTTCTTCATCTTGTTTCAAGCTGTGGGCTTGGACAGTTTGTTCAGGTGTTATCGCTTTTGCTAGGATTTACCCATATCTCCTATGTCTATAAAGAGGCTATAGAGGCAGCAGGATGAAATGATTAACTGTTGACTAAACATTATAAAGAGCTTCACAGTGTATTTCACAAATAATGCAAAGGATGCAAATTAAATGCTTTTTCTTTAAATAAGACAAAAATTGCAAACAGTGCTTTTTAAAAACAAATTGTTGAAATTGAGCGCGCTAACCTTCACAAACATACAAGATACTCAGTTCAACACCTAAATAGGATCTAAAAATACATAGTCCTTATATATACATAACTGCACTTTAATTGGGTTGAAACTGTGCAAAATTAAACCTGAGGCCTCAACTTGCATAGATAGTATAGATATTACACTTTTTAATGTTTTAGGATTTGGCCAAAAATGGTGCTTAAATCCTGAGGGGGAGTATTTGTTGCACTTTAGTGTGGGTGAAAATGTGTAAATGACGTGTAATGCTGCTGTGCAGATATGGCCGGACTTGCACTGGCAAGGTTTCATACTGGTCATACTGTACCTGACCTGGTCTGGGTCCAAAAATGGCACATTTGCTTGTAGACCCATAGCTTGTTCCGCCCGCAGGCCATCATAAATACATGATGTGCATTTTTATTTGTAGTGTCTGTGCTTGTTCACTGAACTGGCTTATCTCCTGTGCCAGCTGTCCTCATTGGCCATATTGGAGTAAATGTACTCCAATATGTAAATATGTTGTGGGCTCACGGGAAGATGACTCCAGTTCGATACTGTGTTGCGTGAAGTTACTTGATGACTCGAGCAAACAAGCCACTTCCACCTCTCCCTTCCCAGCCTCTACTTCTTCATGTTATCCAGTCATCACCATGAATGCCATTTGTGCGCGCTCCAAAGAGAACCTTTCATGGGGCTAGCCTTTTTGTACACCGCCAGAAACATTCTCACAGCAAGTTCTGGTTCTGACAACAAACTCCATTCACATTACCACCACATTGAGGCGGTGATGATTTTCAAAGGCTGCCATTTTGTTCTGAAAAGAACTGTATAAGTCGCTAGATGATACATTCATGAAGGGAATTTTGGCCCTTTTCATATGACACATTTTTATTTATAAAGAAGAACTAGCAAACTCTTACCATGTGTTTGTTGCAGCATGTTTCCATCCATAAAGTATGGCCCAAATTGCTATTAACGGTAGCCACACACCATACAACTAGGTGCAAGGGTGGTGGAAGCAAAAGGATTAAGCTGTGTGCGCTCTAGAAAAGTCTCCCGATAAGTAATGCAGGACCCACGCAACACTCATTTTAGAAATCAAAAGTTTCTTACGGGATTGTGTAATACTTCTTCTAAAGGTTTCCTTATCACCGTTACACATGTCATCACAACAATAGTAGGGCGGATGCTGGTAGGCACTAACGTACCCCTTGTTCTTCCTGGTATGGTAAAATTGAGGTAAAAATACCCTTTTTCTGTGTCCTCAAACTCCAAGGCAGCAGGTGTTCTGGCAAGGTATATGTTTAAAAAATTGAATTAATCAATCCATCCCTGTCTGTACATCGAGTAAAACTTCAGGCTGACTTTGCTACCTGTCCTTGTCACCATAGGGGTGATTACATTTTTCACAAAACACTCCTACAAGATGTAATTGTCGAAGCGTAATACATTGTGGCCGTTACATTCACCTATAATATCTCCTTTCAAGAGCTCAGAAATATTTACAAACTCTGTTCTTCACTCACCTTGAGTGATGCTGAAAAGCTGGTCCATGCGTTTGTCTCCTCCAGACTGGATTACTGTAACGACCTTCCCATCGGGATCCCTGATAAAAGTCTTCAAAGACTTCAGTATGTTGAAAACAGTGCCGCAAGGATCCTGATGAGAGTTCGTAAGCACGAACACATCACCCCCATTCTTCATTCCCTTCACTGGCTTCCCATAAATAGAATAAGCATCAGTGAGAAACAATAGTAATACGTAACATTAATATGAACTGAAGAAATATTCACTGTTTCATGTTTCCTTCCCTCTTTCATGACTGTAACAGGATCGTAGTTAATACTGACAGGGGGTAACTGAGACATGTAGAGTATTGTCAAGATAAATTTTGACACAGCATGTCCAACTGATTAATGTTGGACATCATTGTAATCCCGTCAACAGCCTGAACAACAGAGATGTGAGGCAAGAACTATTAAGGATCTCATAAGTTCAGGAGCGGAATAATGAAACAATCCATTTTTTGGAGAATTGTTGTGACTGTCATAAACATTACCTGGGAAAACCCAAACAAACCGAAAGAAAGAGCACCAGAATCTCAGATGCATCAGAGCCACAGCAAACAGGTTCAAAGAGAGCAACACACTAACTTACAAATCAATTCATATTTACTTCTTACACCTTCTCCAAAGTCTATCACATCTAGATTCTGACTCATTTCTTTAAATAGTAAGTATACGCTTAAAATGAGATAAACAAAACATAACAGTGATTTGAGACAAAAACCTAATCTTAATATACTTTCCACTGAGAGCCTGAGCGAGTGTTTCACTTGTGCGTGTATACTTAAACATCACACGTGTGCGCAAGTTAATGAAGATAGAGAGAAGATAAACACAAAAAAACATATTTCAACCACCAAAAGCAGTGCATGCCAAACATAAATGCAACCCTAAAAATTGATCAAGAATGACGGAACCACTGTCCACCAGGTTGCTTTGTGTGCAAGCACATTATTATCAAGTAACACACCTACCTGGGGTTTGGACACAAAAAATGAGTCCTTTCGCTCTCAGGATAAAATAAACTTTCCCTCTGTTTTTTTAATTAATCTCCCGTTGTGTTTTGCATCCGAATATGCAACCATGAGTCCCTCTCTCCTACCCACAGTTGGGATGTTCACAACCTCGATTTTAATTTCACAACACCGCCTTCCTGGAGTAAGAGAAAATTAAAATGAACGGAACAAGAGCATACCTAGCCAAACGTGCGCGACTGAGTCTAAAATAAGCAGAATTACTTTGAAATTCATTTTTTAAAAGGTGGCAAAGCTCACCAAGCGTCATATAAAATATGTTTTTTAGTTCATGAAACAAAATAATTCTGTGTTTCACTGAACTGTTGGCAAGCCTAATTGTAATAGTTAGAAATCTAAATAATCAGGGTTAGGGTTATTAATATGTTATACAAAAGTCCAGCGTATACCAGATGAATTAACATATCCTATATTTATTATATATACAACTCTACAATGTACAATTAACAGACATATACTAATTTACAAATCATCATCATCAGTTTAAAGTGAAAGCTTAAATTGGCAACTAACAAGCTTTAAAACATTAGCAACAACTGATCTGTATAAAATTGTACTTTATTAATGTTTAATTTATTAAGTTAATTTTATGCAATGGAGTTTTATTAAACTGAGTAAGAATGGGAAAATAAACAATATAATATGTTCAAAAATCAATGAACAATGTCAAAATAAATCTACCTGTTGCTCCCATGAAGATCTTCCAGTATGGAGCTGATCATGCGACGCTTAGTACATAATGTTATTCTGTTATTCTGTAACATGCTTTTGCTGCTGTAACCCTGCAATTTCCACGTTGTGGGACTAATGAAGGTTCATCTTATCTTATCTTATCTTATCTTAAATGCTTCCGCAAGTGTGTATCTGAAATTATACCATGTCAAACATGGAGGGGGTGATCAGTTCTCACACACCTGTACACATTTGATTATACTTTCTAACCTTGTGGGACGAGTGAAAAAATAGCAAGGGGCATATCAGAAGAGGTTCCTGAGCTAATTTGATTGAAAATCCTTCTGGGGTCCACAATTTTGGGCCCCATGAGGGCTTTGGGCCCTTCAACCGTTGGTCTTATATCTGGCCTTGAGCCCCACTAAGTGAGATGTGCAAGTGCTCACACATGTACATGCTATAACACACACACACATATATACACACACACACGGCCACAATCACCCACACACATATACACACACCCTAAAACACATACACATATATCCATATATACACATGCTGTGTATATACATATATATATATATATACTTACATACATACACAGGACAGAATTTAAGAAAAAAGAAAATGAATAAATAAAATACATTGAAGACACAGGTAAATAAGAACAAAACAATAAAGTGCATGCAAATCTAAAGAAAAGAGTATAGAGTCAGATCTCAAATGGCTTATATAAATATGTATAAATAGACCACTTGTAGATATGCCATAGATGTGCAATAGTAGTCCAGGTTCAAATATGCAATAGAGCAATTAGAGGAACACACAAGAGGTAGTGAGGTAGATGAACGGTTGGTAAGAAAAAAAGATAGAGAAATGACAAAATGCATCATTCTATTATTAATAGAAGTAATTTCTTGACATTAAAATTACCAATGTAGCACCAATTGCTACCTGTTTGAGGGTTCTGTAAAACATGTGTCTTATGTTCTCAAAGTGTGTATAACCATTTCTACGTGTTTGAGTTCAAATGTCAGCTAACAAAAATCCACCTAGTCAGCATATTTTCACAACTTAAAGACTCCAGAGGTGGAGCTTATCAGGTAGGGACTGTATAAATATATATTCGGTAGTGCTCATCTGGTCTTTGACCGTCGCTGCAGCTGCTGGTTACCATCAACTATTTTCTCTACCTTCAACATATGGGTTCGATGTACCACACGGCATTGTCCCTTCGTGCACCTGCTTGTATCCTCTGTCGTTGAATAAGTTTATTTACAGCCATGGTTATTTCCTGTGTGGACGGTAGTACATCAAGATCCTCCACTAATTCCTGGATCGGGATGAATTCAGGCGCCGTTTCCTCCTCTCCAGCCTGATGCACATCCGCCGATCGCTGCCAGTTGTATCTGATCATTTATTACCCCAATTTAAAAAGAAAAATTCCCAAAAGTACATGAAAAATGTAAACTGCGAACAGTGATGAAGTGCCCTCACACTCCGACGCTATTCGGGGCGTGCGCAAACTCCCACCGGTGCAATTGCTGAAACCTTACGATTACTCCAGAAAGAAGCCGCAGTGTAAATCTATCAATGTTCCAATCGCGATAATTGATTGGAACTAGACTATCCACTAGTCACAATATCATAGTCGAGGCTATTTAGCAAGTGTTTATATCATTTCGCAGAGTGGCTGGAAATGTGGGGCAGATCGGACAATCTTTGGCCGAGTAATGACTATTTTGTTTCTCCGGAAAGTTCTCCATAAGAACCGCCCTTTTTCGTCAAAGCCGTTAAACAAAAAGTCAAGCTTTTGATAACTTTCAGTCTTTATGAATTCTTCAAATTACTAAAAAAAAATTCAAGTCAAAGGTCTGTGACAAGTGCGATCAAACAAAACAGAGGAAAAGGGCAGTGACAATGGCATTCAAGTCAAAATAGCCAACTTCCTGTTTGTGTTAAGCCATAATGTCAAATTACAATTTTGTAGATCTTCAATTGATAAACATGTGTTCCAAGTTTCGTGCTTCTAGGTTAAAGTAGCTCCATTGATGAGGATTTGTTTAAAATTCATTTCATCATTACTAAAGAGGCGTTTTCCCAAACCACAAAAAGGTGACATTATGAATAAATGCATTGTTCAAACTCGAGTCAAAATCAACTTGGAAATATCACATATGTGCTTTAATGTACTTTCCTTATTTGGGTTTTTGGAAACCCAAATAAAACTCGGACAAAAACAGAGGACGCTTGACAACTCAATTCCTTTCAATCAAATCTTTTATTAATTTTTTCACAATCCAAATCAGATGACAATGGAGTTTGTCAGGTTCATAACCTTTGAATACGATTCATGAAAATAAAACAAAGCAATCATGCAGTACCATCCAAAATGACTGAATATTAATATTAATTTCATGTTGTGCTGAGTTCTTCAGTATCACATAGATTTCATCAAAGGTGGTTTACAAATCAACAGGATATAAATACATAAATAATTCACCTACCCATAACGTCTCTGAGGTCTCTTTCACACTGAAACACCCATTTCAGTGTTTCAGCGCTTCTACTCTATCGATTGGTTATGATAAGTCGCACATATGAGCGCTGTTTAAAATTCTTTCATTCTAAGACACCGTCCCTCTGATTGAATGCCGAAATACCTCAGGTGATTTAATTACTCCGCTCCCTCACATAAATGTCTCATCACTCCGCTCCTCCCTGCAGCTTTCACAAATAAATCTTTTTTGGAATGGATCAGCCTAAACAGCTGCATCTATATCAGTTAAGGATCACAGATTATTAATAAAAACAAAGAAATGAATGGATCATAAATAAATACAACAATTATATAATTTTGACATATTTTACAATTAGTCATCTCTATTACTTTGAATTGCAGTATGACCAGGCCGGTGGGGTATGGGGTTTGAAATCATGTTAATTCCTTGTCCTGCGGTTCCGGATCCACTCCATGGAAGAAATATTTGCCTTCAGCACCTCCGCTGCTTTTTTGTTGTGGTGTTCCCTTTTTCATACGTACTTTGACCAGATAGACTGAAAGGTTGTCCTGTGGCTTGTGGCACCGTACCTGTGCATGTAGTTGTGTTCAGGAGTCCTTAAAGATAATGACAAAAACATTGGTCAAGTCAAGTCAATATGTTTAGCAATAGGTCTCCAAGATGCAAAAAGCAACACAACAATTTGAAACGTGCTTCAGTGTATAGAGAATGTTTAAAACAAACAAAATCCTAAAGAACTCAAAATGTGGTGAATATCTGTCTCCGCCCAATGAGTTCCCCTGACAGTAAATTGTCTTATCCCCTCTGTCCTTTGTGTCAAACTGCTGCAGACAGCTCACCTGTCTTCTCCCCGGGCCTGCAGTAAGTCTCCCATGTTTAATTATAATATTCCTGAGCAATTGGTTAGCGGTGTGCTGCAGCACTTCTCTGTAGGACCAAACGATTGTCCTATGTCCCCTGTTCACTGCTGCCCCAGCCTGGTTTTCATTCCACCTCACCATGCCCTCCTTCAGGTTCACCTGGAAGTTGAGGGTACTAGGGGATTCGCCTGTGACCCGATTCCTAACAGAGGATGAATGACAGATGGAAACATTGATGATATATCTCGATGCTGAGATGATGTCTCGATGCAAAGAATGGATTCAAAATGTCATTCTTACAGGCTACATAGCGCGAAAGAGCCAATCATAGGGCAAAGTTGTGTTGACATGGCAGAGCAAGTTAGGGATATCCAATCAGTCACAGCGTCACGCCAGTCACACCAGGCCTTATGGAAAGGTGGGACCGAGAACTTAGGGAGAATCATCGCCATCACTAGGCGCAACATGGTTGTGCTGGTTGTGTTGGGTTGGCTTGGTGTTACCTTCTCAGAGTAGCGGAATCTTTCGGAGGCGTCATTACAATGAAGGATGTCGTCAGCTAGTCATTGATCTGCAAAAAAACAAAAACAAGTAGGATGAGTCTGTTCACTGTGAAGTATTTAGAGTCAAAAGATGAAAATGATGTTGATGTAGATTTAGTTGTACGTGGCATTTAAATTTTCAGGATAAACCCCTTTCTTAAAGATAATATCAGGATAACCTGTGGACACAAAATAAAATAAAAAATTCTTGAGGAACTTTAAGGGCTCTGTTCGTTTCCACGGCTAAGTTTTTTTTCACCAATACTATCCCTAACATTTTTTTTACAGTAATTTCGGTTACCTTTATTCAACAATACTTTTAGTTAAAATTTTTCATTGATCATTTAAGTAACACCTTTTACAAATACCTATAATTACAATTTTACAGTCTCTTAATTACACATTTGCTAATAGTTTGTTTGTTAAGCCCCCTTTCTGAGATATTCCCCGGGATACTGGTGTGCATATAAACTTAGTCCTAGCTCAGATTGGGCGTTTTTAGGCTTCTGTTTTAGACTAACACAGATATACTCTGACACGGACACTTTAAACTCACCATTTCAGCTTTATTCATATTTTGGGACTTTGGGGATTTTATGCAATGTACTTCTTGTCCCAGAGGGTTGATTATTGATATGCCATGAGGAATGTTTCACAACCACAGAGAAAAAAAAAAGAAACCCAGTAACCCAACTGAACAAAGATTTTACATGAAGAATAAAAACCTGAAGCTGTGATAAGTTCAGGAGTGAAAGTACATTGGCCCACGGAGGCAAACAAAATGCAAACATAAATTTAATTACACACGTTTGCGGCAAAAGCCACAACGTTTTGCATAAGGAAAAACCATCTGCAAAAGCCCCAAGACAACGGAAGTGATTACCAAAGACACACGTAAAAATGATGCTTCCGCGGATGCAATGTTTTGTTGCTTCATTTAGTGACAAAAAAAGATACAAACATGTTTTCATGATATATTTATTAGCCGTGGTAGCTTCGCTTAGCTACTGGGTGAAGCAGTTATGTGACTTGTGAAAACTTTAAGCAAAATCGCGAAAACAACAAATAAAGTTAATAATGGCCCTTACATGCACAGAACAAATAGCTACAGGAGACAAGTTGTTTTATACTTGCTGAAAACCCTCAACTGCCATCGCCCATACTGACTTCAGTTGTCGCCATGGCAACGTGTACACAACAGTCAGAATGTCACGTACAAAAGCATTTAAAATGGCTAATATAAAACACCTTTTTTACTAAACCTTTGGGTTCTGTGTATGTTAGGGTCGGTATTAAATTCATTTGTTGTTTCCACAACGTTGAATTAAGTTTTACTCTTAGTAACATGACTGCATGAAACTGGAAGTTAAGCGAAGCTACCATGGCTAATCAAAATTTCATGACATATTTGTGTATTATATCTGTTTTATTCACTAATTGAAGCAATTAAAAAGTATGTGCGGGTGTCCCTCTGAGATACTTCTGTTGTCATGTTGCTTTTGCAGATCGTTTTTCTTAATTCGTTGGATTGTAACGGGTGTATGTCAAGATATTGATGAAGATTTTTCTAGATTTCAGCATGCTCCTATTGTCAAATTGATGGTTGCAGTGCATTTGGCCCCGTAGGCCAGCGTATAAAAGTGTTTAAAAGGGTGATTCTTCTGTAGCTTCTTCAAAGAGCTGTAGTGTTTGCTGCTGAACAACAATTAGCAAAATCATTTCTGAAACTTGAAGCTGGTAGTTTGGAGCTCATTGCTCTTGAGGAGTCTGACACAGACCTGAGTATGTGACTGTAGTGATTTGGCCCATCTCTTCTTATTGTCCCATTTTCCCTGTCTGTATCCGTGTCTGTATCCGGTCCCTATTGTGGGAGAGAGAGGGAGTAAAGTTCAGGAGCTGAGGCGTTTATGTAGTTTTACATATTTATTAGAATGTGCAGGCCCATCAAGAAGAAAGGATGGTCCAGAGCGGTTCTTTCTCATTATCTTGATTCCTCCTTAAACCGAGCGGTGGGAGGGCTTTATGTCACACTGCTGATCTGTGCGGACGAACACACACCTGTACCTACAGATAAGTGAAACATTTAGCATTTACCTTATTTTATCTGAAGTCTAAACTCTAATATATAATGACTGTAATGGTGAAGTTGAGCTGGTTCAGCAACAGAAATCCAATTTCAACCAATGTTAGACCTTTAATAACATGTGTTAATGGTGTTTGATTTACAATGATTGAATCAAACAAAAAAACAAACATATATAACTGATATTTTGATGAACGCAACCCGCATGTCCTGTTGGTTTTGACACTGAAAGTCTTCTCACTGAAACAATTCTATAGTCACTGATGACAATGAGCCCTCTCTGTCAGATTAGTTTTACTTTAACATGAGTAAATATGTTGGCCAGTTTCAAAGAATAAACAAACTCAATACCAACAGGTTTATTTTGACGTTCAACTGTTTGGGCATCTGTAGACTGTGTCTACGGGTTTTGGGCTGGTAGACCCTCAAGGAGGCACAGACAGGCGTGTAAGATGGCGATTCTGCTTCCTGGTCTCTGACTTTTGTTTGCTCTCATCTATTCAGATAAGAGCGCTCTTATCTAGGAATAAATGGAGCAGTGCTCTTATCTGTATTCCTAGATAAGAGCGCTGCTCCATCCAAAGTGGGATGGATACCGTCTTTCATAATTAGAATAGGCTTTGCACAGAAAGTTCACCAATTGTCCACCATGCCCCTGTCGTTTGCTGGACACCACCTCGACACCACATTTGAACGATGACACGCTGCCAAACATGTCATCGCTAGTCAGATCGGGGCGGGGTCCTGAGAAAACTATGGAGTCCGACATTGTTTTAGAAAAATCACACACCCATGTAACATTAATTTTTGTGACCTCCGATTGGCGTAATTGGGTGTCATTACCGCCGACGTGAATGACTATATTTCTATATTGACTAATGACTATATTTCTTATCCTTCACCAGCAGTTTTAAATATGATTCCAAGTCGCCCGCTCTCGCCCCAGGAATGCATTTCACTATGGTCGTTGTTGTTGCTTACTTCTCGTTCCGTAAAATAGAACTGCCAATGACCAGAGTTGGTTTCTCAGGAGTTGTGTTGCTGAGTGGGCAAAATCTGTTTGAAAAAAGAATAGTCTTGTGGTGAACTGTGGGTTTGTGTTTCGGGCTATGCCTTCTTCGCACAGTCACCCAGGCTTGCTGTTTTCCCGGCTTCTCGGAAGCTGCTAGGGGGCGGCTAGGAGGAGCTAAGACAGGTACGCATCGGCTACAGGGGGCTGGCTAGTTAGAGAGTGGGTTTTTTCCCCATGGTGCGGAGCTACGTCTTCAATTCAGTGAGTCTCGCCTCCAGGTTTACAAATAAATTACACTTATTGCACGTATCATGATTGTTAAAGTAGGCAGTGGAGGAGCTACACATATAACACACAGAGCAAGAGAGAGCAGGAGAAGGAGAGAGAGAATCCATATCTATCTTTGAAATTTAAAGGCTAGTTGTTTCGAAAACAGAGCAGAGATTTTAGCAGAAATGAATATTGGTGGGTAAATGAGGGCTTCAGTTGAATGACTCTCAATAAAAGGGTACTTTTCGATAGTATAAATACAATTGTCACAAATTAGAGGCAATCTATCCAAGCAGCGGAGTTTGCAAAGGCTTATCGAGTGCCGACAACAGGAAATGACGTATGCTTATCGCAGGAAATTGGTCCAGGAGTAGAGATCCACCTCGGCCTCGTTGGACTCGGCCAATCGTTGGACTCGGCCAACAATGTCTCTAGTCTCCAATCCTTTTCTTGATATACTTGATATGGATCTCAAGTTGTAGTCGAGGTGAGGAGACGGTCCGGTTTGGGGAGCTTAGAATCTCTGCTGTTTGCAGATGATATGGTTCTATTAGCTTCATCAGTCCATGACCTCTAGCAGGACTAGAGTGATTTCTAGCTGAGTGTGAGAGCTGGTATGAGAATCAGAACATCCAAATCTGAGGTTAGGGTTCTTTGCTGGGAAATGATGGGCTGTCCCTTTCAGTTCTTGGGGTGAGTTGCTGCCTCAAGCAAAAGAGTTGAAGTATCTTGGTGTCTTGTTCTAGAGTGATGGAAAGTGGACGGTGAGATTTTCAAGAGATTTGGTGGAGCATCAGCAGGAATGAGGGTGTTGTATCAGTCCGATGTGTTGAAGAAAGAAACTGAATCATAAAGCAAAGCTCAAAATTTACCGGTCAATCTACGTTCCAACCCCCATATCTGGTCATGAGCTCTGGGTAGAGACCAATAGAATGAGGTCAAGGATACAAGCGGTTGATATGAGCTTTCCTTCATAGAGGGGCCGGGCTAAGTTTTAGAGACAAGGTAAGGAGGTCAGAGATCCATTGAGAACTGGTTGGACCCGCTGCATGTAGAAAGGATCCAGTTGAGGTGTTTCATCATTTTATCAGGATCTTCCAGTACGACTTTCCTTTGAGGTTTTCCAGGCACATCCAACCGGGAGGAGACCCAGAACTCTCTTCAGAGACTATATATTTCATCTGGCCTAGGAACACCTCAGGATCCTTCCAGGATAAGCTGGAGAGTGTTCCTGTGCAGTGGGACGTCCGGAATGTCCTTCTAAGTCTGCTGCCAACGGGACCCGACCCCGAATAAGAGGAAGAAAATTTGTGGATAGTATTTTGTTTCAGCAGCTCATGACAGCTCGTGAAAACGATCTTTGTATGCAAGCATGAGCTGCCGTTTCATATCTAGCTCTAAGTGTGTGAACAGGATGGTGTGGTGGGCCGCGGTTTCATAGGTCTCACCAGTCGTACATTCTGACCGCCATCTGTCAGTCAGAAATCTGATGAGTATCATGTGAACAGACACGAGGAGAGTACTGAACCCATCTCGTCTCTCTGCATCCTGTCTGTTGGAGCAGATCTGGTGTCACAGACTCCAGTTTTAGACGGCATCACATTCAGCTGGAACCAGATGACTGCTGAAGAGTTTGAGGAGCACTGGAAGAAGAACAAGATGACTAAGAAGGTGGACATCATCAGCATGTTCCAGGTTGGTTCTACTATCAGTCACAGTGTTTTTGAGGGATGAAGGTCTGCAGGACAGCATCTAACAACAGAGGTCCAACTGATGGTCTGTGCTGGAATCAACAAGTTCTGTATTATGTGAAGGACCTTGGAGCCACCATCAGCTTCTACCAGAGTCTGCTCAACACCAACAGCAAGCTTCTCATCAGTCTGCTCTCTGGTCAGTGGATTAATTCAATGTGAAATAGAACACTTATCCAAACATGATCTTTTTTTAGTCCATTTTGCTGTAAACGGGATTTGTGAATAAAGCAAAGATGCTTTAGGGATCTGTTGACCTTTCTGCTAGAGCCACCATGTGACACTAGCTGCAGCATCACTGTTGTGATCACCACTAGCTTCATAGAGGGAGCTGTTCTTCATGGTTCCTACATAGATAGATCAAGACAATCCAGTAACTTCCCTACAACTTTAGAACGAGGGTATGTTCCCTTAGAGTTCCCAATCTTATGCCTTGTACAAGCAATCCCTCTGATTGAATTCCTCAAATTAAATATGAATATATTTCCACAGTTATACTAAAAAAAGCTCCCAGAAGTGTGTAAAATAAGAACTATTGGATTGAAATATAATATGAACAAGAAAGGTCTCCTCCAGTTTAAATCATATGCACCAAATTTGAAATTATGATCCAAAACCTTTTTGTGGTAAAGCTGCCCCTCGTATCAGAGACATTAAACTGACCTTTCCCAAAATCATTCCAGTTCTACCTCACACTAAAGTCTACAGGGCTATATATTGATTTAATACTTTTCGAGGTATGTCTGAAACACATTGTTTTTTGTTAAAATAAAAAGCTCCCATTACTTAGTGGGTAAGATATGAACTACTAGAGTTCATTCATTCATTATCAACCGCTTATCCTGTTTAGGGTCAGAGAGGGCTGGAGCCTTTTCCAGCTGACATTTGACGAGAGGCGGCGACACCCTGGACAAGTTGCCAGTTCATCGCAGGGCCATGTTTTTGGACTGTGGGACTACTACTACTACTACTAGTTAAATATCATATTTAGAAGACAGATCTCCTTGAGTTGATACATTTGCACCCAATTTGGACTGAATGGGATCAATTGCTGCAGAATTATGTTCCAAAATCTTTCAGAGATAAAGCTCCCCCTAAATACCAAATAAAATAATCCATGAAATGTTTTTTGAACAATGTCCAAAAATATGATTTTATAAAAACAGTCCCTCTAGTGGTTGAAATATGATCTATACAAGATAGATCTCCTGAAGTTGATTCAAATGCACCAAATTTGGACCAAAAGTCAAGAAATTATGGCTAGACAATTTTGGAGATGAAGCTCCCCACAGTGTCAGAAATGTACAAACTAATTTTCCCAAAATCGCTTCATCTTACCCGCACTTAAGTCTATGTGGGTACAACATTTTTGAAAATGATCTATGATATAGATTTTGAGTAATCGGGTTAACAGCAAGTATCCTCAGCGGCGATGACGATTACATAATATTAGCGACTTTTTTTGAGGACATAATTACATCAATCGGTCAGCTTCAACTCAACCCATCATGATCTCATAGATGAACTTTATGGAACATATAAGATCCATGGAGTACCTTCACACCAAAGAATACTCATTCCTTGACAAAGAATATCTTTGAATAGTTTTATTTGGGAATTAAAAAAAAATCTTTGTCTATATAATGATCCGGGAGTTAAAACCATTCATTCTCCAGTTTGTTATTGGACAACAGTTCATATCTTCTCCTTTGTTTACAAACAATCAAACAAAGACAAAAGTAAATTGTTCTCCTGTTTTATTGACTTCAGAAAAAGAATTTGAGTCAATCAGGCATGGAGGTCCCCTTTATAAATGATTAGAATTGTTATTAGGGGGAGTCGGACAAAGAATCAGTCTTCAGAACACGTTATCAGCAAATGACTTCTGTTTGCTGAGGATGTGGTCCTCCTGTCTCCAACCAAAAAAAACTACAGCGACACGTTAAACAAAATAGAATTATAAAATAATTGTAAAGTTAATAACTAAGTATTCATTTAAGACCACCTCTAACGGCAAAATTCTTTTGACTGTTGACTATGAAGTTCTGGGTCGTAGATCAGCTCTCATAAACCTGTATGTAAAATCTGAGCGTTGTGAAAACCTGCTGCATCCAATCCAGAGGTTATACAGAAAAGAAAACCTTAACCCTGCTTCATCTTAACTAGTATACCACCACAAGCAAGGGCATATCCCTTAAAAGCCCTCAATCCACTGCTGTGAAGAATCAATCCCGCTGATTGAACTCCTCAAATTAATTGTGGATCATTAATAATCTCGTAAAGTCCATATTGACTCAACTGTACTATCTCTATGAATAGAGATATGTCTCTATGTCCGTTCTAAGATCGAATCCCATAGTGACTCAATGATGAAGATGAATACATGTCAGCACAGTCAGCACTAACGTCACAGGATATAAGCCTCTGCTCTGTACACATCCTAACTGATAATTCCACATATCTATAGGTCCTTTTTTGACGTCTCCAATCTTCTGCTAAATATTAACGTAGCCTTTTGAACGCTGTGAAGAAGCAGTGACGGTTTGCTCTTCTGGACACAAGAATCTTTGTTGTTTCAGGAGTTTGTATCTGCTGCATTAAAAACTTTCAAAAACAAACAAACTTTGTTTTCAGTTTATTTTGTCGCGGCAGGAAATGTTGCTCACGAGGCACATCATGTTAATTACTGTCAGGTTTCCTCCAGCAGAGCGAAGTCTCAGCGATGGAAGCTGGGGATAGGCGGCGAAATGCAGGAAGTAGTTAAACGATGATAACATACTGGGATTGATATACCTGGATAGACTTGACGTCCGTTTACGTTCTTGTTATGCCGCACCGCCCCATCTCCGCCTTCATCGGATTATAATATGTCATTCCCTCTTTGTCTGATGCTAGCTGTGAGTTTGCACGCTAGCTGTAGGCGCAGGTTGTGGAAGTCTATGATCCCTTTGTGCAATGGATTGAGCAATCAAGACCCACCCCCGCCAGTGGGAACCGGCTTAAATAAAATTGACACATGCAAACATGGCATGAAAGCTTTTCTTTGATCATTTTAGTGACTCCTTTTACAAATAATAATTACAACTGGAATACCTTTAATTACAATTTTACAAGTTCTGCTTAACAGCCGAAGGCTTTGAACACGTGATGTTTGAGTTATGAGCTACGGTTGTCTGAAGTTTTCTCCTTCTAATAAGTAGAGGTTACAGTTAGTAATGTTTCATAATCACACAGTCAAAACAAGAACCCACTAACCAAACTGAACAAATATTCTACAAGAACATATACCTGAGGTTTTAATACTAGTGAAAGAACTTTGGCCCGCGGGGGCAGGCCCAGCAAGAAAGAAAAAGGGGAGGCCAGAGCGGTTCTTTCTCATTGTCTCGATTCCTCTTAAAACAGAGCTGTGGGAGGGCTTTTATTCACACTGCTGATCTGTGCGGACTAACACACACCTCTACCTACAGGTAAGTGAAACATTTAGCATTTCTCTTAATACATCTGCGGTCTAAACTCTAATATATAATGACTGTAATGGTAAAGTGGAACTGGTTCAGAAACAGAATTCCAATTTAAATTATTTTTAGCAGAGACCTTTAATAACATATGTTAATGGTTCTAGACTTACATTGATGGAAACAAACATGAATGTAAATCTCAAAAAACATTTATCAAGTCCATTTGGTTCTGACACTGACAATCGTCTCTAACACTTTCCTTGTAGACACGTATAATTAAGTGATGACAGTGAACCTTCTGTCAGGTTCTCGTTTTACTATAGATTGTATGAAACAGTGCTGGCTGGCTTTTCAGCTCTATCTACCTCAGGAGATACATGCTCAGATGTAAAATCTGCATTCTAACTGACCCACATTCTACATTGCTTAGAACTGACATGCTTCTGATGACTCGTTTCATCTTCAATGTCCTGCTTTAATGTCTTTAAGCAGGAAATATTCGGAAATATCCCCCGGGATTCTGCTGTGCATATACTTCTGATTATTGATATTATGGACTGTGTGAAGTTTTCTCCTTCTAATAAGTAAAGGTTGCAGTTCGGAATGTTTCACAACCACACAGTCAAAACAAGAACCCACTCACCAAACCGAACAAATATTTTACAAGAAGAACAAATACCTGAGAATGTAATAGCAGTGAAACAACATTGGCCCACGGGGGCAAACATCAATTTGACAACATGGATATGCTGCAAAAGCCACATCACATCACATTAAGAAAAATTATCTGCATTTACGAACGCTTAAAAGTGACTCCACCCCGGGCGCGCTTGTCGTAGTTTCATTTAGTGAATAAAACAGATATGACACAAAAACGTGTCATGATATTTTGATTAGCCGTGGTAGCTTCGCTTAACTTCCCGTTTATGCAGTCCTATGAGGCTGAATAAAACTAGAATCAATGTAGCAAAAAGCTCTGAGGGACACGGCGTTTTTAAAGTTACCACCATGGAGGTTACTGAGACCCAAGTCCTTTTCGATAAGTAGGATTTGGCATATTAAAAAATCTGCGGAATTACTCATCAGAATTATGTAACTTGATAAAAGGAAAAGGTTAGGGTTGAGTTTAATAGGGGTCAAATACTTTTCTAAAACCGTTCTTTACAAATATGTAGAGATTATTTAATTCAACTTGACCTTTTTGAATGAAATTCAACAATTCTATCATTAAATAATCTTACACATCAGACTTTGCTTTTACTGTTTAAAAACATGCCAACAATGACAGTCTTTAAACAAAAATAATGAAAACCAATAGAGTCCATCTTGGAAATGAGAATATATGTCTACATGATGAAAAATATTTATTGAAAATATGTGTTTTAAGATGTGTCTTAAAGAATGTTACTGATTAGAATAAACGTCAGAGTATGCGTACATGGGTTTAAACATATTTACAAATATTATATATTGATCCATGTGTGTATATATGTATGCTGTATATATATACATATATATATATATATATATATATATATATATATATATGTATATGTATATATATATATATATATATATATATATATACATATATATATATATATATATATGTATATATATATATATATATGTATATGTATATATATATATATATATGTATATATATTTATATATATGTATATCTTTACTGTATATGTGCTCCATTTGAAGAATGTTTATTTTGACAGATAACCAGTCATGGCGTCTCCACTGCAGAGACTGATCACTGACAGCAGCAGGTACCTCACCTGCTTACGTCATTATCTTCAGTGTTGTAATGAAAATCAGTCCATGCAGGACTTTGTGAAAAATCTGCTGCCTCAGATCCTGGACAGGTAATCTTCTACTCTTTTTATTTTACCATTGAATTTATACACAGAGTCTGATACTGTAAATGGTAAATAGACTGTACTTATATTTCGCTTTTCTAGTCAGTGCACGAGTCAGCGTTCACACATTCACACAAACATTCATACAGTGATGATAGAGGCTAACATGTAAGGCGCTGCATGTTCATCAGGAGCGGTAATAATATTAATAATATAATAATTATAATAATAATAATAATACATTCAATTTATAACGCACTATACATTTGGATCAAATTTCAAAGGGCTTTTGTAATGCAGTACAAAAGAGATCTGCTCCATAACATAGATGATGTTCCAGATGTGGATGAGTCTGATCCTAAAGGTGATTCGTTGGGTTGAGCTCTGTGTGACGTCAAACGATGAAGACGGTGCTTCTCGCAAAAATCTGAGAATCAGATAAACCGTTGAAATCAGAGAACCGTTGTCTGTTTCACGTTCAGGTTATCTCACATTCACTAGTTTTGGTTTAGATATGACTCACATTTGGCAGGAAGGAGTTGACATGAAGGCTCAGAGGTATTTATCTTTTCTCCCTCAGTACTGTAGCTGGAAAGTCCCACCTGAAGGTGATTGGAGTTGGAACTGGATCTGGTAAGAACATTATATTGATGACCTCGTCAGGTAGGTGAGACTCGTAGACGGTGATGATGCAGAGCGTTTGATCCGACAGAACAAATTTTATTGCTTGCTTAAAGCTTCCTTATGATGAGAAAATGATGAAGATTCCAGTTATCACCACGTTTTCCAGATCTACTTTAAAATTACTTAGAGGGTCATTCATGTTTATTGTAAACCATTAAATACTTTTTTTACAATCCTACAAAGACATGGAAAAACCCACAACAGTGAAAACAGAACCGAAGGTCGTTAAACCTGTTCTGGTCCCTGCAGGTGAGGTTGACCTCCAGATGTTCTCCATGCTCCATCAGAAGTATCCCAAGGTGACGGTGGATAATGAGGTGGTGGAACCGAACCCCCAGCAGCTCAGTGACTACAAAGGTACCGATCCATAATATATATATTTCCCATTCCGTGAGTGTTTTTAACCCTGCTCATTTTCATATACCCAAAAAAAGTTTTTGAACTTTATTTTAAAAAAATAGAAAAAAATATATATATATGTACGTGTCATTCTAGAACCCGGGCTACATTTGACGCCTCCTGAATAAGCCTCTGTTTTAAAAAAAGAAAAAAAGAAAAGAAAAACTTTTAAATGGCCTCAATTTCAGGAGACATCATCAGGTGTGTTCCTCAGGATCAACCGGTTTCTCAGTCTTTTATTACAGGACACCCTCACCTGAGGCGGACCTCCAGGGTGATCTGGTCCCAGAGTGTATCCCAGGGCCAATTGCGTTTATCCTTATCCTTTTATGCTATTTTTCCATGCCACCTCTGTATTAAGCTGTCATTTCTGTCTTAATACATTTGTATTATCACCAAAATGGGCTTTAAACTGGTTTAATAAACTCCTGGTTAGCCTTTAATCATTATCCGAGGAAATAGTTTTTGATATCGTTGCATAAACTATTAATACTGTGTTATTACTTTTGTATTACTGTCACCAAAATGAGCTAATTAACAGACTAACCAAAAATTCAGGTAAGCATTACCATTATTTCTAAATGGATATTAAAATCTCATTTCAACTTAATCTCAAGGTTAAAATATGAAGAATTCTATTTATGTTTTTATTTCATCTGTCTCCAATCACATAGACCAACATGAATGAACCAACCCTCTAGTATTTCTGTAGTAATTCCATCCCATCTCTCTGCTTCCTGTCTGCTGGAGCAGATCTGGTGTCACAGACTCCAGGTTTAGATTACATCACATTCAACTGGAACCAGATGACTGCTGAAGAGTTTGAGGAGCACTGGAAGCAGAAGAAGATGACCAAGAAGGTGGACTTCATCAGCATGTTCCAGGTCGGTGTTTCATAGATGCAGACAATTTTCTTTTACTAATCTGTCTAAATTGGCGAGGAAGTAGCAGCTCATTATCTCCTGTGAAATGTGCAGGTGCTGTATTTTGTGAAAGATCGCGGAGCCACCATCAGCTTCTTCCAGAGTCTCCTTGAGAAGAACGGGAAGCTTGTAATCATTCTATCATCTGGTAAATGAATGTCTAATCTCTAATAACTGATGTTATTTTCTTATTTTAGGTTCTGCTGTTTACCTAAGACAGTACAAGCATGTTTGTAGATAAACATCTAATGGTTTGGTAGATTTCTCTACAGAACCAACAATGGTAACCTCATAGTGGTTCTAGCAGCAAAGCTGACAGATCAGGACAGGTCATCTCATTCTGTTAAGTCCTAATGATCAGAATCAGGTTCAGGTTTAGTGGCCAAGTATGTGTTCACATACAAGGAATTTGACTCCGGTTTTCCATGCTAAGAAGGTGTTTACTCAGGGAACAAGGTAAGGACAACAGTTCTTTCGGTAGCTGGGGAACTGGTCCGTGGCCGGGGCAGAGCAGCAGGTGTAACGCAGGACCACCAGTATAGTGTCGCCACCACCTGCCGTCATGGGTGATGAGATGGCTGATTCCATCCCCCGCCGCCTAACAGTGCCGTCAGTTCCAAACCGACCAATCCGGTTTGGAATCAGTTTCGCATTCCTCGTATCTGTTTGGATAAGGTTTTGACGCCAAATGCCCTTCCTTACTGATTTTTCCGGGACCATCCCCGGATAAATGGAGAGGGTTGGGTCACAGACAAAGAGCAAACAAACAGAACACAGCAGAACATGCTGTTCTGCTGTACGAGGATCATTTTCTTTTTGTGATATCGTCGCATCTATCCATATCATTTATCGTATGGATGTCCATTTTACATCCACATTCTATATGCCTAGAATTAGCATGTGCGTATGTTAGCACTTAGCTGGAAACAATGCTGTGCTGAAGTACCGACCTTATAAAACCGCTGAAAAAAGACTCTTCCTTGTCCTTTCATCTATTCCAGGTGACAGTAGCTTTGTGAAACTGCAGCAGGCCTTCAAGAGCGAGATATGTAACATAAACTATGTGTCTACTGAAGACATCAAAAAGTATCTGGACTCCAGGGGAATGAGCTACCAGAGCTTCAAGATGCCGACTCAAGTTGATATCACAGATATGTTCACTGAGGGGGAGGAGAAAGGGGAGCTGCTGCTGGATTTTTTCACTCAGGTGCAACACTTTAGTAAAGCATTCCCACCGGAGCTAAGATCTCGGGTCCTAGAGTTTCTACGCCAACCCGACTGGACCGTGGAATCTAACGGCAAGGTTCTTTTGAAAACTGTCTATGAAGTTCTGGTCCTTGATCAGCTCACTTAAACATGTGTGAAAAGTCCAAGCGTTTTATCAACCTGTTGCTACTAATCCAGACGACATCCCTGAAGACGCAAGGGTTCTTGGGATATGTTGTCTTTTCATCCTCAGTCCAGCTTCAATGCTACGCTGATGGCCAAGCAATGTATGCTAACATGTCCAAGAAGCTAATAAAAGGAAAATGGCAAAAGCATCGCGTTCTCTTGTGCAGCTGTTGAGTTACCATGTTGTCCACCTCTCCATTTGTAGCTTTATGATCCTTGATTTTGGATTTTGGGATATCGATGCTACGAGCAATAGATTTTGTCATTCCTGGCAGTGAAGCCCATTGACGAGTACGGCATGGACGACATGGAATGATTGTGTGTGACACAATCATTTTGATTGTATCACACTCAAAATGAAAATGACATTTTCCCAAAGATTTTCCCCTTAAATTTTTCTTTAAATCGAGAAGATGAAATAAATCATGCAGAAAAGTTTGATTGAAATTAAAAAAGTGGAAATATTCCGTGATTTGTCAAATGAAGGTGAGCCTGCAGGTCTCCAAAACATTAATGGCTACTTCTCCAAACGTTAACAGCTCCTGTCTCAGCTTGTGTGTTGACATCAGGTGTCTTGCTAGCAAACTTTGGAGTAAACACAAGATCAGAGAGCTAGTAGCAGGCTAAGAGCTAACTGATCCTGAGGCCTGAGCTAACAGTGAGATAGCACTCTGGCTAGCTGACACTTGGACTGGCAGGAAATTGACTTTCCAGTTATCCAGCATGTCAGGGTGCTAGCTAACGCAGTGTCTGATGCTAGCTGTGAGTTTGCAGGCTAGCTGTAGGCGCAGGTTGTGGAAGTCTATGATCCCTTTGTGCAATGGATTGAGCAATTAAGACCCATCCGCGCCAGTGGGAACCGATTTAAATAAAATTGACACATGCAAACATGGCAGGAAAACTTTTCTTTGATAATTTTAGTGACTCCTTTTACAAATACCTTTAATTACAATTTTACAAGGTTCTGCTTAACAGCCGAAGGCTTTGAACACGTGATGTTTGAGTTATGAGCTACGGTTGTCTGAAGTTTTCTCCTTCTAATAAGTAGAGGTTGCAGTTAGTAATGTTTCATAATCACACAGTCAAAACAAGAACCCACTAACCAAACCGAACAAATATTCTACAAGAACATATACCTGAAGCTTTAATACTAGTGAAATAACTTTGGCCCGCGGGGGCAGGCCCAGCAAGAAAGAAAAAGGGGAGGCCTTGTGAATTTTGGCGTACTCCTCCCCCACAGCACGCAATCCTTCACGATGTGTTGGGGACACCACAACCATTGACCAAATTTAAAGAGTTTGCTTGGAGGACGGGATATTTTGACAACCAAATATTACACATACACACACACACACACACAACTGTTAAGACCAACTAATCTCCCTCTGACTCAGTTTGCCGCTGTATTTAAAAAAAACAGGATAGTGTTTTGCAGTTTATGCACGCCAACAATGTTTTACTGTAAGCCATGAGTTTATATTTTCTGTAATCTGCTATGCGGCACATCAGACCTATTCTGTGCTTTGACTATACTAATTTATAATTTGTTTTGGTAATGCATATTTCAAATTTTCTGATTTAACTGATCCAACGTATTATTTGTCAAATCACACAGATGTTGAAGACCAACCGACTCATTTACAACAGAACCACTGTTTCCACTATCCCCCTACTCTAAATGAATTCGCCTTATTGTAATTATATGTGAAAAAGAAAATAGGCCCCCAATTGACTATTATTCAAGCACAGTACAGATCTGTTAAGCCAACCGGTGCTGATGAATCTCTGAAGCACGAGGGTCCGGCGCAAGTTCCTTCCACACCCGGACACAAGTGTCAAGTATGCAACGAATGAAAGGAGCAAGATGTGGTGTCGGTACTATAGCTGAAAAATCATACCCCTTCACCTGATACATTTTGGAACGACACAAGCGAGGGATTCCTCGTCCTCTCCTGCTCAACATCGTTCAAAACTCGTTGGGCGACATGCACCTGATGACTAACCATGGACTCCGATGCAGATTCTCCTTCCAAATGTGAATTAAATGAATAGACTGACACACAGCCTTGTAAAAGAGAAAAATCCGTCCTTGGTTGGCGCCTCTTTTCTGTTGTCTCAGAGATGGGTACGACGTACCACGGCGCCACAAGTCCTCTTTCATTAATTGTTGAATGAGTTTATTTACAGCCATAAAATTTAAATCAGAAAATTTGAAATATGCATTACCAAAACAAATTATAAATTAGTATAGTCAAAGCACAGAATAGGTCTGCTTTGCCGCATAGCAGATTACAGAAAATATAAACTCATGGCTTACAGTAAAACATTGTTGATGTGCATAAACTGCAAAACACTATCCTGTTTTTTTTAAATACAGCGGCAAACTGAGTCAGAGGGAGATTAGTTGGTCTTAACAGTTGTGTGTGTGTGTGTGTAATATCTGGTCGTCAAAATATCCCCTCCTCCAAGAAAACTCTTTAAATTTGGTCAATGGTTATGGTGTCCCCAACACATCGTGAAGGATTGCGTGCTGTGGGGTAGGAGTACGCCAAAATTCACAACACGCCGTGTGGGTCATATTTTGTGGATGATGACCTAACCATGAGTTAAATGCATTAAATGCCAAGCTAAAGTCAACAAAGAGAAGCCTGGCTTAACCGTTCTTCTCTTCCATATGGGACCCCCAGCCACACCTGCCCCCAGTTGTTGCTGTGGAGGTGGTCATCAATTTTGTTTTTCTAATCCAACTTGGCCTGTCTGATGCCCCTTTTTCAGGTTCGCCCTGGCTGCACTGTACACGTCAAGGGATCTAAAGACGGTGTTTCTGTTCCTAAGCAGGGACCTGACCTCTCTTGCCATCCAGGGTTTTTGGTTGGCATATAACCGGATGCATTTGTCAGTGGTGACGGTGTCTGTCGCACTGATGTTGCCTGCCAAACCCTGATCTAAGGCACGCAATTAAGAATAAAATAAATAATAGGCATCGATAAACGCGTTAAAAATACAACTAACACACATTAAACGGTGTACAAACCCTGTTTCACCTGTTTTAAATAAGAACTTAAAGGAATACATGGTGTAAATATTTCAAACATTTACACCAAAACAGAAAAAATGAGACCCAAAACTCTACTACACACCAAAATAGTATGTTGAAGGTAGCGAAAATAGTTGATGGTAACGAGCAGCTGCAGCAACGGTCAAAGACCAGATGAGCACTACCAAATTTATATTTATACAGTCCCTACCTGATAAGCTCCACCTCTTGAGTCTTTAAGTTGTGAAAATATAATGAGTAGGTGGGTTTGTCTTATTTCACATTTGAACTCAATCACGTACAATTTGTTATCCACAATTTGAGAATGTAAGACACATATGTTTCACTGAACCCTCAAACAGGTAGAAATAGTTGCTATATTGGAAATCTCGATGCCAAGAAGTCGCTTTTGTTAATAGTAGACCAACACATTTTGTCATGGATTCTTTATCTCTATTTCTAACCAACCGTTCATCTACCTCACTACACCTTGTGTGTTCCTCTATTGCAAATGTTCACCCGGACTACTATTGCACATCTATGGCACATCTACAAGTGGTCTGTTTAAATTCATATCTATATATGCCATTTGAGAGCTGACTCTTTTCTTTTCTTTAGATTTGCATGCGCTTTAATCCTTTGTTCTTTTGTGCAAGTGTATTTTATTCATTCATTTTCTTATTTTTAATTTCTGTCCTGTGTATGTATGTAAATATGTATATATATATGTATATATGTATATATATATATATATATATACATATATATATATATATATATATATGCATTTGTGTACAAATTTCCCTGCTCTGTCACACCTGTGGGCAGGTTCAACATAATAGTTGAACGGACTTAAAGATCATGACGTCCCCCAACATGCGCACTGTGCCATCTTAGTTTAGCAATAGGAACAGATACTGTGAACAGGTTGTCAGCGGTTTCTACGAGTTGTGCGTGAATGAAACTGTAAGTGTTGTACCTTGTTTGTCAATGTTGATGTTTCTGCAGTCTGTGTAAATGTATTAGGTGTTGCATTTACTATTGTCCATAATTTGTTAATTACATGCTAGTTAAAGAATGTTCTGTAAAATTTATTGTTGACTAATAGACTTTAATTATATTGTTCTGTTGTGATAGTGCTTAATAGTTTATATTCTTTCACCTTCATATTTCTGAACATTTGTTACAAACGGGCGATGTGACTGTGCAGTATGTCGACAACTTTGTCGCTACTTTTGTAATGGGGCATATTCAAAAGCTGCTGCAGGCTTATTTCACCATCAAGGGAGACCCCTTCTGGACATATTGGAGCACTGCATTTTATACTGTTTAGATGACGGTCCTAGTAGAAGGTGCTATTCTTGGGGTATCTTAACTAATCTGCACTACTATATTGCAGTTGTAATCCCGGTGATCCTTCTTGGTTGCTTGTAACAGCTTAGAGTAATTACGTATATGTTTGTATGCTTGTCTGTTTTGATAACCACAACTGACACAACTGTCACAACTGTTCATTATTAAAGACTTGTTGACTGATCTCCTGCACTAGACTTGGGCCAGACTTGCTTAAGCCAGCAACTTGTCAGATATACATTCACACTGTTTGGGTGTGGGTGTGTATATATGTGTGTGTACATATGTGTGTGTGTGTGAGCACTTGCACTTGTCATTAAGTGGGGCTCGAGGCCAGGGACAATGCAAACGGTGTAGGGCCCAATGCCCTCAAGAGGCCTAAAATGGTGACCCAAGAAGGCTTTTCATTCAAATTAGCTCAGGGCCGTCTTCTGATCGACCTCTTGCTTTTTATTCAATCGTCCAACAAGGTTAAAAAGTATGGTCACTTTTGTATGAATTTGAGCGCGGCCTTCAGGTTCGATATGGTATCATTTAAGAGAGACGCTTGCGGAAGCGTGTAAGACTAACATGATCATGATGACGATGATTTGTATATAAGTATATATTTGCTATTTGTGTATTGTAGATGTGTATTTATAATAAATATAGGGTATATTAATACATCTGGTATACACTGGACTTTTGTATAACATATTAATTATGATCATTTAGATCGCTAACTATTACAAATATGGTTGCCAACAGTTCTATGAAACCCAGAATTATTTTGTTTTTGAGAACTAAAAACATATTTAATATTGTGTTGACACTGAGTGAGCTTTGCCACATTTTTTAAAATTAAGTTCAAAGGGATTTTGCTTGTGTTAGACTCAGTTCACGCACCCTCTCTTCAGTTAGCAAAACTCCATCCGCACTGATTGAGTAGGAGAGAGGGACTCATGGTTGTATATTTTGGTGCAAACATCACGGGGGATTAAAAACTGAGGGGAAGTCTCTTTTATCCTGAGATTGAAAGGAGTAATTTCATTCTAGGTGTGTTGCTATGTTACATAGAAAGGGCTGCGCTTGCAAAGGAAGCATCAGGACGGTGGTTCCATCATTCTTGATCAATTCTTTAGGTTTGCATGTTTGGCATGCACGACTTTTGACAGGTGGTTGAAATAATACGGGGTTTTTTTCTTCATCATCTCTCAATCCTCACTTACCGGCGTTCACGTGTGATGCTTGAGTATACATGCATGCGGGCAAGACTCGTTCAGGCTCGCAGTGGAAAGTGTATTTAGATTTTAGGTTTTTGTCTCAAATCACTGTGCTATGATTTGTTTATCTGATTGTAAGCATATAATTAACATTTAACGAAATGATTGATAAAATAGATGTGATAAACTTGATAGAAAGTGTAAGAAGTAAATATAAATTGATTTGTAAGGTAGTGTGTTGCTCTCTTTGAACCTGTTTGCTGTGGCTCTGATTGCATCTGAGATTGCTCTTTCTTTCAGTTTGTTTAGGGTTTTGCCTCATAATGTTTATAACAGTCACAACAATTATCCAACTTAAAATTCTGCCTAAAAAACAGATTGTCTTATTATTCCGCTCCTGGACTTATGAGATCCTTAATAGTTCTTGCCTCACATCTCTGTTGTTCAGGCTGCTGACGGGATTACAATGATGTCCAACATTAATCAGTTGGACAAGCTGTGTCAAATTTAATAAATTTAATATGTATTAATAAAAAAAATACTCTACATGTCTCAGTTGCCCCCTCTCAGTATTAACTACGATCTTGGTACAGTCATGAAAGAGGGAAGGAAATATTAAATTGTGAATATTTCTTCAGTTCATATTAATTTTACGTATTACTATTGTTTCTCACTGATGCTTCTTCTATTTTGCTTTCCACTGCGCTACTGTAACACCTCATATTTATGAGGAATTATCGACACTAACATAGGTACAACAGGTAATTTTGGGGGCAGCATATCTCACAGTTGCATACAGAATAAACTGATATTTAGGATGAATGCCATAAACACATACATGTTGGCAAAAAACTTCCTTTCACCTGCTTATAATGTAAAATCCAACACAGCAGGTACTTGTGGGCTCTGTGAAAAATGTTTAAATTACACATAGGTGAAATAGACTGAAGTGCTCTCCATTTTTCCTGATTGAAGAATGTCTGGGCTACATCTTGTCTTAATAAATTACAAATGCCAGTCTTTGAAATGATATGTCTGTGTGAATGATAATAGGCTCAAATTCCTTTTCTAAAAGGACATTGAAACGGTGACTGGCTTTGTGTTCCAACACCGAACCTGAGCCTCCAAAATGTGTTCAAGCTGTTATAACACCATGGATTATACCACCATTTTCAGATGTTTATACCTCATTTAGCTTAAACATGTCACAACCTCTCACTGTATGTGCAATATAAGGACTTCTCAAATGCTTCTTGTAATTTAATGTATGTTTAATCAAATGTGTGTTATATGCATTTGCAGGAAGAGGAATGTTTGCCACAGAGTCTGTTTTCTCAGAGTCTATTGATCTATTGAGAAAGATCGTACATTTCTTTATGAGTTTGAGTGGTGTAAACGTTGCTGGTGGTAAGCATGGTCAAATAAATTTGATTTAGGTGGATTGCAAGAGTGAATCAGCTTTTGGTTGTTACTCACTGATAAGGCTATAAATCTTAGAGTTATTCAAAAATAATTGCTTTTTCTTGATCAGGAATTTGTCCTGATCAAGACTTCATCAAATATACAATTTCATATATAATATATGTATATTTTTTTCAAAATTGGATTTTCAGGTGATGAACAAGCATGCTACTGCTGCAGCAGTCGATAACGAAACGTTCCCTACTGATCTCACTTCCCCGAAGACTCCAACAAAGATGGTGCTACAACACAGGTATCGCAGGGATGTAGGCAACATCAACACTAAAAAAGTCTACCAGCATATTATATAGTTTCATTAACCACAAAAGGAGGTGTTGGCATTGTTTTTCTTATCCAGCCTTTCAGTCTTGGTTACTCATTGGGTTATGTGGTCAACATGATCCAACAGAGTTTACCTTACCGACAGGCTTCTTGTCACCCAGGTAGATTCACACACTCACATTTCTAGTCTTGTGTTCGGTCAACCAGGTAGATTCAGACACTCATGTGTCTAGTCTTGTCCTAGTGGGGCCATGAAGCCTTTTCTGTTTTTGACTTCATGCAGATGTCTAACTTCACACACTAGTCGTCATGGGACCCTCCTGTTTGCAACACACTATATGTGATTTTATAGAAATGAGGCTACCTCTGTCAGCAACCACACTCAACTTATTGCAGGGATAAATTCACACTCTTTGATGTCTTAGAGGTTTTATAAGGGACATTCGAACTGAATGCTTTTGACCCCCCTTTTCTTGTGATACTTGCTCATACCTACTAAAGACTTGGCCAAGCTCTCAGTTTTTGACTATATATTTTACTTCAGGAAATTGATTTGACTTGAGCTGACGCTTTTAACTTGGAATATTCTCTCTATATTATTACTATTATTATTATTCTATAGTATTTCCTAATATCTATTGCTAAATGTTAGATTAATATTAATGTTATTACTAAACTGGGATCCCTGCTGCCGCCGCGGCCCAACCATGGAGGTTGAGGAAAGTGGATTATAGCTGCCTTTTTCTTCCGTCTGTATCTCTCCTCCCCCGTGTCTCTCTCTTTCTCTCTCTATTTTTGTCTTTTTTTTTTCAAACCTGACCGGTCATAGCAGTAGGCCGTCCACCGTGAGTCTTGGATCTGCTCAAGGTTTTTGCCCGTTAAAGGGCAGTTTTTTGGGGGGTTTTTTGCGCAACACAATAACAGTGTCCAACACTGATAACAAAACCTAAGCATTGTTATACATATTCCGGGGTGCAACTCTCGCACTTTCGTCTCATTACCATGAAAGGTCATCTGTCAAGGCGGCTAAATATTTTGCATCGTAATTAATGATGGCGACAAAGAAAAGGAAAGTGAGATGATTTCTTCTCCCGGTTTGCAGACATTAAGACCTTGAAACCCATGCTGGCATTCACAGAGAATCCATTTGCTTGTGACTTACAGGCTACTTCAGTCTCTGTCACATCTGTGCAATTTGGAGTGGAAAGGGCTGTTCGAGGAACAACTCATAGAGCTGCAGCACAACATCCTCAAAGGCAGATAAAAGGAGGAGAGCATTGACATATTCTGTAGATCCAGTGTTCTGAAAAACACATACCCTGCATTAATCCTGTGTACTCAGAAAATCCTGACCTGCTTTGGATCTACTTATGTGTATGAAGGCTCCTTCTCCGCCATGGGAATAATAAAATCAAAGCAGCGTTCCTGTCTAACTGACAGACATTGTCCAGACTATCTCTTAGCAGCTACAATTGAGCAACCAGATCTGAAAGGTCTTGTGAAAAGAAAGCAGACTCAGAGCTCTCACTAGGAAAACGAAATAACTCATAATTTTGATCAAACTCAAATATTCATAATTTTGTTCCATATTCAATGATGTTCTGCAAACTTTATTAACGTAATCAATGTGAAGCTATTCACTACAGTGCAAATAAAACGTCTGCTTGACCGACACTTGACTTCTTTGGAAATGCAGTCACTAAACTACATTTATTACTCAAATTCAGAATATTTGTTAAATATTCCATGATACTTTGGAATGCATTAAAAATGATTAGCAAGACAGTATATTAAACAGCAGTAGCAAATACAGTGAATAAAATGGTACAAATATATGTTAACAATAAGTTGTTGCCCTTTGCATCTATTGTGGTTTAAATGTGGCCCTCCTTTAAACCAGGGCCACATTGGTTTAAAGGAGGGCCACATTTAGGAGGGGGAGTAAGGGGGACTTTTTATGAATAGAATCTTGTATTTTAAACTTAAAGGGGTTGAATTTTAGACATGC
Organism: Lophius americanus; assembly: GCA_037951165.1. NCBI lineage: Eukaryota > Metazoa > Chordata > Actinopteri > Lophiiformes > Lophiidae > Lophius > Lophius americanus. Next base: position 934,573 of record JBBDHG010000120.1, read on the forward strand.
TCTGTAAATGGACTGTGTGACATCGTCTCAAGGTGTACCACTTATGAGTTGCAGTCGGGTTCTAAAGGAAGGGTATGGATTTATACCTGCGATCTATCTCTAAAACTATATTGTAGAACTATGGGAAAAATATTAAATAATTACACTTAAATGTCCATCTTTGAGAGACACACACACCATTTTCTAAATGATTTTATAAAGTCTATTAACACTCTATTTTTGTCGCTTCAAATTGTTTACCGTCACAATTACAAGCAAACATAATCCGGCAACATGTAATTACTATGTCTAGACATTTTTTTGCTATTCCCAGACTCTAGAAGGTCAGAAGCACAGGTATCTGAAGATGATGCAAGCATTCAAACAGAGTTCCCCTCCACATCATATAACTAAAAAAAAAAAAGCAAGTCTGCATCAAAGAGAAGTGAGGTCAGAACAATACTTCTTAACCTTGTTTGGGCCAGCACAGCCCCTTCGCAATCAAAAATCCATCCATCATTGCTAACCATGCTGCTAAAACAAGTAGTTGAATGATAAAATGCTCATGCGAGCTACCCAGCAGGCAAAGAGCATTTGAGCCGTAATCATTTCAGTGTTAGACGAAAATGTATACATTCATTCATTCATTATCTACCGCTTATCCTGTTCAGTGTCACGGTGGGGCTGGAGCCTATCCCAGCTAACATCAGACGAGAGGCAGGGTACACTCTGGACAAGTCGCCAGTTCATCGCAGGGCAGAAAATGGATACACATTTAACAAATGACTATCAAACTTAAATCAAAGCTAAATAGAAGCTATTCAGACGACACAAAATGAAGAGAGTTGAGTGTTTATGTGATCGTCAAGGCGGGAGCGGGGAGTCCCTGGAGCGCTTTCAAAACGGGACGGTCAACAAAAAACTGGAATGGATCAAACTCTTAATTAGACTGGATATTGAAAGAAGAGGAATTTACATTTCCTTTTCAACCTATCGAATTTCTGGCGCACATCTCAGCACATTCAAAAACAGTTTTTAAGGAAATGCATTAAAGGTGTAAGACCTCTCATAACATTCAGAGGTATCCATCTGGCACAAACCCAAAATAAGAATAGGTAAACAGTTTATTCAGTGGGCTCAGTGGTTGAGAAAAGATATCGGAATATTAAATGACCTATTTGAAGATGGTAACTTCTTGTCATATGACAAAATTAGACAAAAATTCAATCTGGAGGGACATGGGACCAGAGGTAAATTTATCCTACATAAAATACTACATAGATATTATTACACCCGGACGAGACTCAACAAAATGGGGCTATACAAAAATGATTCATGCTGGAAGTTTAAAACAAAACGAGGAACATACCTGCACGCTTTATTGGAATGTCCCATGATTTTTCCTTTATGGTGTGAGGTTCTTAAATATATGGGTGACTGGTTGGAGTGTGAACTTCCCAGATCTCCAAACTTGTGTATTGACGGAGACAAATCATGGATGTCTATAGGTGGTATCTTTGTTCCCTGTACGATGTAAAAATTAGATATAAATGTGTGTGTGTGTGTGTGAAAGTGGACCACTTAGTTACTGAATGCTAGAAACCGAGCCCCACAACTGCCAAAGAAACTGACGCAAAGACAAAAAGTTTTGAATTCTTTAGAATTCAAGTGATATTTGTGAATTTTTATTTATACTGCATGATTTTTTACAAAAATGTGGAATCATTGGATATATGATATATATATAAGGGACATTTTATAAACATATATATAATATATATATATATATATATATATATATAATATATATATATATATATATATATATATATATATAATATATATATATATATATTATATATATGTTTATAAAATGTCCCTTTTGGTCCCTTTAGTGATTTTTAGTCACGTTTGGAACATCTTTACCTTTAGAATGTCTGTCTGTGGAGCGGCTGAAACAACAAAATTTCCCCATCTGGGGATTAATAAAGTTTCTATCTATCGATCTATGCCACACAATTTAAACGTCAAAATATGCTGAGTACTGGTCCACATCTTAACCAGCCCCCGGCTAAAAACGTGGGCGGGGATGAAGCTGGTGCTGAGTCACAAGAAAAGCATCGGTACTACTGGTAAAGATGATGGCGACCAACTGCATTGCGTGAAAAAGGAAAAAAACATTGATATTAGTTTCGGAGATATAAGGAATATAAAAAGAGGACATATTTATCCGCTAAACCTAAACAAATTAAGCATACCATTCGTTATTTCCTCTCCGTGCCCGCTTAACACAGGTGTCACTTTTTTGGAAAAATGACGACATTTTGACGTTGCTTTAACAAACTTTTCAAATAATCCACTACAGAAGCATCCATAGGCATAACTGTATAAAGAAATGCCTTATGGAGACTGGAAGGTTTCTGACGCACACGTAACGGTTGGCGAGAGATGGACCTGGCACACCATCGTCTTTATTGCAGGCCGCAAAAATGGACACAGGATGCTATGTCACGTTATCCAGCACGCAAAAATGAATTTTCAAGAAGAGTCGCTTGCCCTGCGAAATTGTCTCAGGAAAGTTCATTTCTGCAGGACTAGCCTATATATATATATATATATATATATATATATATATACATAAATCGATATACTTACATACCAGGAGAGAAACCTAACAAATTAAAAAATTAAGAAATAAAAATACGCATGTAAATTAAAAAAAAAAAAGGAATAGTGCATGTAAATATAAAGAAAGAGTCGAGAAGAGTCTGATCTCCAATGGCAAAACTAAATCTGATTTTAAATGGTCCATTTGCAGATGTGCAGTAGTGCAATTAGGAGAGGTAGATGAAGGTTGCAGAGTTCTGGGTTTCAGACACAACACAGTATCACATATGTTATAGATTCTGACTGAAGTCGGAATCCGACTGGGTGTCCTACTCTGCTGCTGAAGGAGCTACTCAGAGCTCCAAAGTACCATGTAGGAGGTGAGGGATGTTGTCCAGGATGGATGTCAGCTTGGTTAACATCCTCCTCTCACCCCCCTACTCCACGGAGTCAAGGGACAGTCCATGACAGAGTTAGAACACCTGAACTACCTATTGAGTCTCTTCCTGTCCCTCTCTGTGCTTCCTGCACCCCAGCAGACCACAGCGTAGACCATTGCAGACGCCACCACAATGTAATAGAACATCTTTAACAGAGTCCTGCACACTTCGAAGGACCTCAGTCTCCTCAGCATCTGGAGACGACCTTGGCCCTTCATCTTGTGCAGGACAGTCCAGTTCATTGTTGAGGTGAGCCCCCATGTATTTGTATGAGGTCCCCTGTTCGATGGCCAAACCCTGGATGATCTCCAGTGGATTCTGTGAGGTCCTCCTGCGGAGGTCAATCACCAGCTCCCTCGTGTGTTGGGTGTTAATCGGAAGGTGACTTGCCTCAATCTAATGTCGACAGGCAAAACAGGACTCAAGTTATACTCAACTCCAGCTTAACTACAATGATGCCTTCATTAAGAAGGCAAATCTCAGTGTTTTAGCGGAAAAGATAAGCACATGTGGATTCACCCTTTTAAGGAATGTATTTACTGATTAGTGGCACTTTCACAGTGGTTACTAACATAAGGCTTATTTGTTATTTAAAGATAATGATAATTCTAAGACTATACTTGAAACCAAAATTGCTTACTCATATTATTCACTTGGAGGAAGTAAGAAAGACGTATTCACATTTTTGCACAGACCTAGTTTCTGGAGTGACGTTTCCATGAATGATCACTTGATGGCATCTGGTACCGTAGAAAAATCCAAGACAGAGGAGATGAGAAACCGGTTTCTTATCAAACGGACATTTTTAAGAGGATAAACGGAGATCCTTTGTTGTTTGGCTCTGTTGGGAACAAATGTTGAAGTAACATGTCACTCTCTTGAGTGAAGAGCAACTGATTTTGTAATAAAGTGTGAAATGTTTTAATTGCAACAACTCTCCATATTTCAACTAAAACATGTCACAAGGACTTAAACAAAGTTATTGCATTGCCTTTGGTGCCAATTAACTTTTCAAGTCTTTGTAGACTACAAAATTATTCTTGACCTTTTGAAAAATACCATTATAATTGTGATAAATTACAAACTACCAATCTAAGCACCAGGGTGTGCAACATGCTATCGACTGCAAACAACAGGAAATGACGTATGCTTATCACAGGAACGCTAAGCTAAACTGAAACTAGTAATCTTTCTGCGCTAGAATCTATTCAACTCAAACTGATGCAAAACAAAGGAAAAATGGAGAAGCAGGAAAAAATTGAAAATACAAAATTCGGACTATTGTTACTCAATTGTAAGTTGAGGTTGTTCGGAATGAATGTTACAGGAAAAGCATCTGATATGTTGTTTGCAGAATAATTCTTTGTATTGTGATGAATTGGGACTGGCACAATGGTCACTGGTGGAATTAAAGTTTAGTACCATATTTCAAGGATGCTTTTATTTTATTGGCCCACTCCCGATTACCAGCTTCCGGACCACTCCTGCTGCCCTTGCCATGTCCAGAGATCCGGACCTCCCTTGCATTATTTTGCGGAATCCGCTCTTCCATCTTCCTGCCTTCTATGCCTCCATCCCTTCCCTAGAGATTAACTTATGTGCAGTGAAACAACAGTTCAGTTCAGTCTGAGCAGAACCTCTGCTCCTTGCCTCCAGTCAGGAATGGACCCAGCACCAGAGTGATGGCCTCAAACCTGGTCCTCTGTCCGAGTCATGAGATCTTCTAGTCCTTTGTTTAACTCTGTGGTCCGTCTAACTGAGGACGGGTCCATTTTATTAGCTGGGAGTGACGGTGGAAGGATGTGGTCCTCATCCCTGCTCTCGTTCTGTACTGTACCATCAGTACAGCTGTCAGTACTGTAATGATTCATGACAGCCCCGCCCACCTGACCTGCCTGTTCCAGGAAGAAGTCATACCAGGAAACAACACTCCTGAAACACACACTAACACACAGCAGTGGAGTTGGAGCAATGTTGAATCCATCCGATGAGAGCAACCCTCTCAAACCTCTGGATGCATCACAGATCCAGTAAGTGGATTTTATTTTTCCTGATTCTGGTTAGTTTGCTGCAGCAGTTGCTGCCCAGTTCTTATCAGAACGACTGGAGCTTATGTGTGAACATAAATCTGCATGTTGTTGGATCATTGATCAAAGAATGAAACAATCTGAAGAACCACTGATGTTTATTTTATTTATTCAGACGTCAGAAAACAAAGGAGTGTATTTTTCTGTTAGCGTTCACACCAACATTTGATCCAGATCACTAGGAGACCAGGAAACCAGTTAGACTGCATTCTTCCACAGAGACAAGCAGGCTGGTCAACAGGTTGTTCCAGGTGCTTCATAGGAGGACAGAACGTGAAGCAGAACCAGTGGAACTCCAGATACAGAACTCCAGAACCATCAAACGGACAGTTATCAATGTTAATCTCTGCCTAGCAGGATCGATGAGAGACCAGCTGGACCTACATCTGAACTTGATACTGGACCCAGCTGTGTGGCCATGAGTAGTGACCAGTCAATGCATGAGGCCATTTATTTTAAAGAAGGACATTCATCAGACACACAGTAAGTCCTCATGACGAAATAGAGCAGGTTAACGTAGCCTGAGAGGGTTATCACTGTTAAACTCGGCCTTGCAGAATTGAGGAGAGACCACCTGGACCTGAACTTGAATCTGGACCCAGACCCAGATGTTTGACCTGGAGGAGTGACCGGTCCAAGGAAAACTTCATGGATTTTAAAGGTCAACCAGTCCGAGGTGTAAAGAGGTGAACTGTTCTATTAAAATCCATTCATGGTCTCTTCATTGAGGACACAAGACGTCCAAATCCTGAACCTGACATAACACGTTAATGATTGTGACCTCATTCTTCATGAATCCTCCAGCGTCCCCCAGGAGAGCTCAGAAGGTCAGTCTGCCCAGCAGCCTCAGATGCACCTGGAATCCATCTTTATGGTGGGTAAATGTTACCCACCTACTGTCACGTTTATTTTCAAACATCTCAATGCTGGATCTTCTAGATCAGTGGATCAGTGCCTCCACCATGGAGCTGAAAGCTGTTTGTATGATTCAACTGTGGGTCTTTCACTTAATCTCTTCCAGCTGCTGCAGGAGAGCCTTGTTACTTTTGTGAAGAACCAGCTGAAGAAGTTCCAAGAGGTTCTGAGTTCAGATTACCCAGAATGCTTGGAGAATCAAAGGGAGGTTGAGGATGAAGAGCAGAGGAGCAGCAAGAAGGCTTTTCTTAGGATCACGCAGTACTTCCTTAGGAGGATGGAGCAGGAGAACCTGGCAGACTGTCTGCAGAGCAGTAAGAAGGTTTCTCTACAGCAGTGGTTCCCAAATACTGGGTTTACTATAATTCTAGATTTAAACCTGAAGCGCATCTGTCGGCATGACTGCACGAGATTAACCAGACACAGCGCAACATTGGAGGAGAGGCAGAAGGTTCCTTGCTCAGAGGCCTGTCGGGAAAGGCCGAATGCAAAGAAATCGCAAACAAATATATGTTCTATAAATCGGCAATTCACAACAAATTGTATCTTGAGACACTTTCCAGAAAGAGCAAGTCTAGAGGTTTAACAGGAGTTAGAACGTTGTGACAGTGTGGAGAAAAAAAACACTGGGAGATCTTTCTGTGTGAGGGGGATGGTGTGATATTTTTATTCATTTATTACTCTTTTTTTTATTGACATTTTGCGCCCAGGGCAACCGCCCCTCTGGCCCCACCCCACTACACCATAGAATACAAGTCATACACAGGGCATCGCAAAATCTAGTCTCTGCGTTAAATCCATCCCTGAGGAGCTGTGGTCGGTCGCCTGGGGAGCGACCACTGGGTTTTGATGGTCTTGGTCGAAGACATGCATGGCAAGCAGCGTCAGAGGTTGGAATCGAAACCCAAATTCCCCGATTGTGGCGAGAGTGCTCTACCTACTGAGCTAAAGCAACCCTGATCTATATCCCCAGCGTCGTAACAGAATGCTCTGGTTGAGTGTTTTCAGCATTGCGACGCATTTTAAATATGGCTTATTCAAAACAGTACTCGTCTTCGTCATAGAGTCATTTACTCATCGCAACTTTGAAAGTTTTATTTCTCACATCAACCTTGTTTTTGAAAATCACCCCAAGTAACTTTTCCCTCCATTCCTCAGGCATCCTCTCACTCTCCAAAGTAGTGTTGGAAAATCAAATTAAAAACACCACTGCCTTCTGTCCTAGACACCTTCATACCTCCACTGGTATGGCATCTGGGCCAACTGCTTTTCCATTCTTCATCCTCTTCAACGCTGCTTTAACTTACGAATTCTTTGCACTTCCTGATTCGTTATTCCCACATCTTCCACCCTTCCCTCTCTTCATCCTTGTTCATTAGTTTTTCAAAGTACCCCTTTCATTTTGCCTCTATCCTTAATCACCCCATCCTGCTGCACATCCTTCCCATCTCGATCTCTGTGTCCAGTCAGTACAAGTCCATATTTCCTTCCTTTGTGTCTAACCCCTCATACAGCTCATCATAGGCTTCTCGATTAGCGTTTGCCTCCTCACTCTTTCATCTTTGCCGATCTCCTTGTACTCAAGCTGACCGTCTTCAGCTCTCGTACTAATCCACTTCTTCCTCGCAAACCTTTCCTCGCTTTCAAACGCTCCTGTACCTACTCATTCCACTACCAAGTCTCTGTATCATCCTTCCTCTGCCCAGATTATATATAGGTAGATGAAAACACCGAAAAGAAAATTACCAGGTTGAAAAAAAAAGAATCGGTTTATAATATATAAAACCACTTGAAAAAGTTGTGTGGAAATAGGTAAATAAACTAAGATAACAGTACGGCCGAAATGTACTCAGCATATTGCACTTTGTAGTGTGTGTTATGTGGTCTTTGACTCTTGAGGTTTTATACTGTTCAGTAGTCTGATGGCGGTTGGATAGAAACTGTCAAGTAGCCTCACAGTTTTGCATCTCAGGCTGCGGTATCTTCTGCCTGAGGGCGCAAGGGAAGTAGTCCATGACAGGGGTGAGTGGGCTCCTTGGTGATTCTCATGCCCTCGAAAGGCAGCGTTGTTTCGCCAGGACCCTCAGTGATGGCAGTGGGACCCCAAAAATACTTTCAGCTTTCTTCACCACTCTTCTCAGTGTCTTTTTGTCTGAGGCGCTGCTGCTCTCGTGCAATGGTGCCTCTGTAGAAATTGGTCAGGACTGATGGGTTGAAGTGTGCACACAAGAGGTTAAAGTGCAGTCGCTGGTGGCCTTTTTGACAGTGGATGAGGTGTGCGGGGACCGGTGAGGTAGTCGGCTACGTGAACTCCCAGGGGCTTAATGTGTGGGACGACCTCCACCGCAGTGTCCCTCATGTAGATCAGAGTATGCATGTGACCTTGGAAAAGCTTTTCAAAGCATTTCATAATTATTGGGGTGAGGCAGGGAGATGGTGAATACGTCCGTAAGGACATGCGTCAGTAGTTCAATCTGCACGTGGTCCCATGCTCCTATCTCTGCTCTTATAAGTCACTCTGTGCTCCTCGCTCTTCTTGACATACGTGTTTACGACAGCCATTCTACTACGTAAAACGTAAAAATCCACCACCATCACTCATTCCATGTTCCTGTCCTTAACACCATACCTTCCCATCACCTCCTCTCATCTGTTTCCCTTCACCCAAATGGCCATTGAAGTCTGAAGTTAACCACTGCTATCTCACGACTGGGAATTGTCTCCATAACTTCATCCATCTCACTCCAGAAATGGTCTTTTCTCTTCTAACTTGGCTGGAGAATAAGCGCTTATAATGTTCATCTTCACACCTTAGTTTTATATCTTCATTATCATCACTCTGTCTGAAACTTTTCAAATCCAGAACACACAGTTTGTACCGTCATCCAAAGCTCCTAGCATTGCTGCCTTTCCGCATGATCTCTTGGACATGAAATGTATCTACCTTCCTTCTAGCCATCGTATCAGCTAGCTCTCAAACTTTTCCTGTCACATATTCTGATGAGACGAGATAAAAACAATGAAAAACCACACCACGCCTAAATTAGATTATTTGGTTGTATCTATAATATAAGGTATTTAATAGATATACAGTTTGTAATTTAATTGTATCAAAATGGAAATGGCTGCTTTACTTCTTCAAGTTAATAAGAGGATGAACATTCCTAAAAATGGTCAGGAATTCTTAAGCAATTCGATATTCTTGCAATTTAAAGATAAGGTCTGCTGTGATTTGGGTCACGATGGTTTGGCATTTTAAAAATGTGTGTCCCCAGAAAAAAGTGTTTGGTAACCACTGTTCTAAATGTCAAAGCTGCTGGATAAACGAGATGTTTGCTAACCTCCCGGCAGGCTAATACTTCATGATGCTTTCTTGGAGGCGTTTCACTGTCATGTTTCCTTCAGCTGATCTTCTCTCTGGTCTTCAATCAGAGCTTCTTGTTGGTGACGATTGTCAGCGTAAACTTAAATCCAACCTGAAGGAGAGGTTCCAGCGAGTGTTTGAGGGGGTCGCTAAAGCAGGAAACCCAACCCTTCTGAACCAGGTCTACACAGAACTCCACCTCACAGAGGGAGGGACTGGAGAGGTCAACCAGGAACACGAGGTCAGACAGATGGAAGCAACAGCCAGGAGAACAGACAGAGCAGAAACAACCATCAGACATGAAGACATCTTCAAAGCCCCACCTGGACGGCATGGGCCAATCAGAGCAGTGCTGACAAAGGGAGTGGCTGGCATCGGGAAAACGGTCTTAACTCAGAAGTTCACTTTGGACTGGGCTGAAGGCAAAGTCGACCAGGACATCCACTTCCTGTTTCCCTTCACCTTCAGAGAACTGAACGTGCTGAAGGAGAAGAAGTACAGCTTGGTGGAACTGGTCCATCGCTACTTTCATGAAACCAAAAAAGCAGGAATCAGAAGGTTTGAGCACTTCCAGGTCGTCTTCATCTTTGACGGTCTGGACGAGTGCCGACCTCCTCTGGACTTCCACAACACTCCAGTCCTGACTGATGTGACGGAACCCGCCTCAGTAAACGTTCTGCTGACAAACCTCATCAGGGGGAAACTGCTCCCTTCTGCTCGCCTCTGGATAACCACACGCCCTGCAGCCGCCAATCACATCCCTCCTGAGTGCGTCTCCATGGCGACAGAGGTCAGAGGGTTCACTGACGCGCATAAGGAGGACTACTTCAGGAAGAGATTCAGAGATAAGAATCAGGCCAGAAAAATAATTTCCTACATCAAGACATCCAGAAGCCTCCACATCATGTGCCACATCCCAGTCTTCTGCTGGATCACTGCTGGAGTTCTGGAGGACCTGTTGAAGAGCAAAGTTGGAGGAGAGCTGCCCAAAACCCTGACTGAGACCTACATCCACTTCCTGGTGGTTCAGTCCAAAGTGAAGAAGTTCAAGTATGATGGAGGAGCAGATGTTGATTCACTCTGGAGTCCAGAGAGCAGGATGATGATTGAGTCTTTGGGAAAACTGGCTTTTGATCAGCTGCAGAGAGGAAACCTGATCTTCTATGAGTCAGACCTGGAGGAGAGCAGCATCGACATCAGAGCAGCTTCGGTCTACTCAGGATTATTCACTCAGATCTTCAAAGAAGAAAAAGGACTCTACAAGAACAAGATGTTCTGCTTTGTCCATCTCAGCGTTCAGGAGTTTCTGGCTGCTCTTCATGTCCACCTGAGCTTCATCAAGTCTGGAGTCAATCTGCTGGCAGAAGGACAACCAGAATCCATTTGGTCAAAAGTTTCCCAGAAAAAAAACAAGCTAAAGCACCTCCATAAGAGTTGTGTTGACCAGGCCTTACAGAGTCCAAATGGACACCTGGACCTTTTTCTCCGCTTCCTCCTGGGCATGTCACTGCAGACCAATCAGAGTTTCTTACGAGGTCTGTTGACACAAACAGGAAGTGACTCAGGGACCAGTGAAGCAACGGCGAGGTACATCAAGAAAAAGATCGGAGAGACTGACTCTGCAGAGAAAACCATCAACCTGTTCCACTGTCTGAATGAACTGAACGATCGTTCTCTAGAGGAGCAGATCAAACAGCACCTGAAATATGGACGTCTCTCCAGGGTTCCACTGTCTCCGATTGAGTGGTCGGCTCTAAACTTCATCTTACTGTCATCAGAGAATGACCTTGATGAGTTTGACCTGAGGAAATACACTCCTTCAGAGGAGGTTCTTCTGAGACTGCTGCCGGTGGTAAAAGCCTCCAGCAAAGTTCTGTAAGTGTGCTCCAGATGTTGATCTCTTGAAAATGACTTCTTTGTGTCTTTCTTGATTAAAAGTCTTTTCTGCTCCTTATCTCCTCTCCAGACTGAGGGACTGTAACCTCTCAGAGAGAAGCTGTGAAGCTCTGGTCTCTGTTCTCAGCTCTCAGTCCTCCAGTCTGATAGAACTGGACCTGAGTAACAACGACCTAAAAGATTCAGGAATGAAGCTTCTGTCTGCTGGACTGAAGAATCCCCACTGTAGGCTTGAGGCTCTCAGGTCAGAATCCATCAACACTCTTCATGTGGACGTGATGGAGCCGTTGTAGTCACTGAAGTTCTGAAGATGGTCTCTTCTTGCATGGGCCCGACTCACCTGGACCTCTGATTTTCTGCCATGTGTGTTTCCAGGCTGTCAGGTTGTCTGATCACAGAGGATGGCTGTTCTTCTCTGGCCGCAGCTCTTAGTTACAACCTGTCACGTCTGACAGAACTGGACCTGAGCTACAATCATCCAGGAGCCTCAGGAATGGAGCTGTTGTCTCAACTGGTCCCTCCTCACGTTCTCAGGTATGAAGAGTCCCGCTGAGGGGGGAAAACGATCTGCAATCATGTTCCTGGATTTTCTGGTCAATGGTGGAGATCAGGATTATGTGATTAGTCACACATGCTGGAAGTCTTATTCATCTTTGCGCAAAACATGAGGAGGATAGATTAGTGTGGGACGTCTCCAAAGAGATTGTCTCCAGGAAAAAATAGGATAGTTGGCTGTAGGACAAATATCTGCTCTGTTAAAGGAGACGTCTGTCATTTAGTGCTCTTCCTTCTCCAGGGCAGTGTTAGCCTAGCTTAGTACTAGGACTGGAAGCAGAGGGAAACTGTTCCATTTAGTGTAGTTTTTTTGAGTTCAGGCTGAGTTCAAAGCTCAGGACAGGACTCTGAGATGTTCCATCAAAATGCATTCCTGTAGATGTTGGACTGTTCCTTCATCGGTGAGGAACATCTGCAGTGAAGAACGTCCCCTCCGTCAACAGCTGCTGCATATATCTGATATCTGCAGACACTAAATTGATCCTGTAGTTGTCGGGAACTGACGGCTTCGATATCAGAAGATGGACCCACTGACCCACCGCAGCGTAAAATAGAGCAATGGCCACCACTGAATGCTAGAACATGATCAGGATGGTTGTGGACACATTGAAGGACCTGAACTTCCTGAGGAAGTTCAGGTCCGCTCAGGCCACCTGGTCTGACGCACTGTTCTGCAGTCTTACTGAGGTCAAGCAGTAAGGTAGTCTTTGATCCAGGTCACCAGGGAGCTGTCCCATTGAATTGTACGTAGTTTCACAGCTCAACGTTCCGAGTGTATGTTGTAAAAAAGCACTTACTTTTGCTCTTGCAGCACACAGTGCTGATGAGAGTTCGTAAACACGAACACATCCCCCCCGTTCTTCATTCCCTTCATTGGCTTCTCATCTCCACCAGGATTGATTATAAGATCTCTCTCCTCACTCACCAGTGTATCCATGGTAACGCACCCCCCTACCTGAAAGAACTACTCACCCCACTGACCTCAACACGATCCCTCCGTTCTACCCACTCATACCGCCTATTCCTTCTTCTTCCTTTCCTTCCGTCGTGTCCAGAATGACGTAGCTCCTATGGAGAAGATGAACACTTGCATCCTCAACTCCTATGTTGTTCCTGTACGCAAAATGTAGGCGATGTAAGCCATCCTTTGCCATTGGTCGTTGATTGTCCAACACAAGCCTCTCCAGAGTCGTCATTATGTGAGAGGTCAGAGCAACAGGCCTGTAGTCATTCAGTGTGTTTGGACGTCCCTTCTTTAGAACAGGGAGCAAGCAAGATGTTTTCCAGAGCACTCCCATGTTTTCCCAACCCGATCTTAGGCTCATGTTGAAGATGTACTGTTGGACCCACACAGCTCCGTAGTTTCCAGGACCTTAACTTTTATTCCATCTGGGACTGCTGCTTTACTTGTCTTCAGTTTCTTAAGTTGCATCTTGTTGGAAATAAAGACAGATGTCAGGTCCATGTTTGATACCGATATACTGCTTACTCCTTTCAGGGTGGAGCCTGCTGGAGTCCGATGGTTGAGGCCCGGTCTCAGGAAGTGTAAGTGTTGATTATTTGATTGATATTGAAAACAATAAAATCGATGGGCAGATGGTGGATGAAGACTTGGTGCTGGCTGGTGTTTTCTTCTCTCCACCAGATTCCTGTGAGCTCACGGTTGACCCAAACACAGTGAACAGACGCCTCAGACTGTCTGACGACAAGAGGATGGTGACAAAGGTTTTGGAGGATCAGGGGTACCCTGATCATCAAGAACGGTTTGAAGAACTTCCTCAGCTGCTGTGTGGAGACGTTCTGACTGGTCGCTGCTACTGGGAGGTCCATTGGAAAGGAAATGTTACGTTATCAGTGAGCTACAGAAGAATTAGAAGAACAGGAAACAGTGACGGTGTGTTCGGATGCAATGATCACTCCTGGTGTCTGCTCTGCTGCGATGGTCGTTTCTCTGTCCGTCACAATGACAGACTCACACACATCACCAACCAGTCCGTCTCAAAGAGAGTAGGAGTGTATGTGGACTGTTCCGCTGGAACTCTGTCCTTCTACAGCATCTCCTCTGATGGAATGATCCACCTCCACACCTTCAACACCACCTTCACTGAACCTCTCTGCCCTGCCTTTGGGTTCTGGTCCCAGTGTGACACTGGTTCCTCAGTGTCTCTGTGTTCTGGAGGAAGTCTGTCTACTCTGATGGAGTGATCCATCTACACATCTCCAACACCACAATCACAGAACATCTTGACCGTGGCTCTAGACTCTGGTCCTGGTCTCGTCCTAGTTTAGTTGGAATGGACTTTGTCTTCAAGAGCTCTGTCTAGGTCTATTTTCTAAACTACCAATGCTTTGTCTGTCTGTCAATCAACTGATCCATGAGTGGTGATCTGAACGGAAGATGATCGAGGTCTGCTGCTTCACTAAAAAAGGTTGGATACCGATTCGGAAAGGACCACTGAGGAACTATTTCAGGCTCCATGGACCTCAAGGAAGATCCAGCAGTCCAGATCCACGTTGTCACTTCATCAATTCACATCCAGCAGTGTAAACAAGTTCAAAGGCCGAATGGAAGTCCTTCAGCTGCTGGAATATATGGAACCATACAGAACCATTTAAGACAACAAATAACTATTAAAGACCACACAGAACCTTATAGGAATGCATAGAGCCATATAGGGCCATAGAGAACCATAAAGAGCCACATGAGAACCAGTTAAGACACAGAACCTGTACCTGTCTCTCTACTTGTAGTTCCTGATCCATGTAGTAGACGGTAGATTTCACAAATATGCTCTCACCAGAGGATCAAAGCCATGGTATCTTCCAATCAAACCCCAAAGCCAACCAGTCTCATAAAACTCTTCTACGACCTCGGAAGATACCACCCTATAAACTGTCAGATCTCCAGTCTCCCTTGTTGCTATGATGTAGGCCCACTAGGCCCGAACGGTAGCACACATGTTGTTATGACAAAACCAAAATAAAGTTATGTAACTGAGTTAAATCAACTTGCACTGGAATTCTGTTTATCCTCCTTTTTGGGTTCCTCATATTTTGATTATATATTTTGGATTGATACACAACGATATACTGGGAAGGCGCGTCCACTCCATGATCTTACTAACTGGTAAAATAATGTTGGTTTAATATTCTTCTTCGTCTTTCAGCTTGGATCCGGTTCACATACGTTTTGGTATTTTAGTGCATGATCCATACTGGAGATGATGAGACACCAGTACTACTGGTTTACTTCATGATCCATGCTGGAGATGATGAGACACCAGTACTACTGGTTTACTTCATGATCCATGCTGGAGATGATGAGACACCAGTACTACTGGTTTACCACATGATCCATGCTGGAGATGATGAGACACCAGTACTACTGGTTTACCTCATGATCCATGCTGGAGATGATGAGACACACGTACTACTGGTTTACTACATGATCCATGCTGGAGATGATGAGACACCAGTACCACTGGTTTACTTCATGATCCATGCTGGAGATGATGAGACACCAGTACTACTGGTTTACTACATGATCCATGCTGGAGATGATGAGACACCAGTACTACTGGTTTACTACATGATCCATGCTGGAGATGATGAGACACCAGTACTACTGGTTTACTTCATGATCCATGCTGGAGATGATGAGACACCAGTACTACTGGTTTACTTCATGATCCATCCTGGAGATGATGAGACACCAGTACTACTGGTTTACTTCATGATCCATGCTGGAGATGATGAGACACCAGTACTACTGGTTTACTTCATGATCCATGCTGGAGATGATGAGACACCAGTACTACTGGTTTACTACATGATCCATGCTGGAGTTGATGAGACACCAGTACTACTGGTTTACTACATGATCCATGCTGGAGATGATGAGACACCAGTGCTACTGGTTTACTTCATGATCCATGCTGGAGATGATGAGACACCAGTACTACTGGTTTACTACATGATCCATGCTGGAGATGATGAGACACCAGTACTACTGGTTTACTTCATGATCCATGCTGGAGATGATGAGACACCAGTACTACTGGTTTACTACATGATCCATGCTGGAGATGATGAGACACCAGTACTACTGGTTTACTACATGATCCATGCTGGAGTTGATGAGACACCAGTACTACTGGTTTACTACATGATCCATGCTGGAGATGATGAGACACCAGTACTACTGGTTTACTTCATGATCCATGCTGGAGATGATGAGACACCAGTACTGGTTTACTACATGATCCATGCTGGAGATGATGAGACACCAGTACTACAGGTTTACTTCATGATCCATGCTGGAGATGATGAGACACCAGTACTACTGGTTTACTTCATGATCCATGCTGGAGATGATGAGACACCAGTACTGGTTTACTTCATGATCCATGCTGGAGATGATGAGACACCAGTACTACAGGTTTACTTCATGATCCATGCTGGAGATGATGAGACACCAGTACTACTGGTTTACTTCATGATCCATGCTGGAGATGACACACCAGTACTACTGGTTTACTTCATGATCCATCCTGGAGATGATGAGACACCAGTACTACTGGTTTACTTCATGATCCATGCTGGAGATGATGAGACACCAGTACTACTGGTTTACTTCATGATCCATGCTGGAGATGATGAGACACCAGTAGTTGAGGTGGTTTATGGTACTGATAGAGATCCCAGGTGAAGAGGACTCTGGACTGCAGGTGTACTTGCTCACGCTGCCGTATGGTGACACGTAAAATGGGATGTTGTGATTGGTCGAAAAATATGAACGCCTTTTACTGTTTATACTGGAAAACAGTCGTTTTCAGACTTTGTGTATTTAAATGAGTCAGTGACTCATTTGTTGATTGGTTGGTTGTAATCTTGTGGTTGATCTGTGAATGTATTAGCGGCTATAACCGAGCCTCATTGGTGCGATTGTAAACGTCCACATCCTTGTCTCAGAAAACGAAAAACACAAACCCGTATTTCGTTTCGGTCTCCTCATGATTTTACTTTTCTCATAATCAAAGTAGAAAATGAAAATCAAACAAACAAATTTTTCTGAAGTTTTCGGGCCATAATTTCTAAACCGTTGTTCCCCTCCCATCCTCAGTTCTCTATTTTGGACACAAGGGGGAGTTTCATCATCAAACGTTGTGGGACGTAATTTCTCCACCATTCATCCGATTTAGTCGAAATTCGATTGGTTAACAATCCACTCTAGGAGATCTATCATCAAGTTTTACTTCAATAGTTAGAAAGAATCCTTTATTAGTCACATAGAGTCATACACAGTACAACATAGTGAAATTACTTCTCTGCATTTGACCCATCCCTGAGGGAGCAGTGGGCAGCCCCTCGTGGAGCGCCCAGGGAGCTAAGGATTCAGGGTCTTGCTCAAGGACCCTACGACAAGTAGACCCTGGTGGGATTCGAACCGGCTACCTTCCGATCGGGAGACGGCCGCTCTACCCACTGAGCCACAGCCGTTGATATTGTTCTTGACATTTAATTTGAGGAGTTCAATCAGGGGGATTGCTTGCACAATGCAGGTGATTGGGGTCTTTTAGGGGATAATATCCTTGCTGCCGGGGACGACAGATAAAGACTAGGTTATTTTTTAAATCCTGAAATACAATTACATATTTACGCGATTGAGCATTGATTTATAGTTTAAAGCTAGACCCAAGCTGTCGTTTTTGTAAATAGCTCCCCCTAGTGAGTAAAATATGAGCTGTTACAGTAAAACACAACATATAACAGATCGGTCCCCTGGAGTGGATTCATCTGCACCAAATTTGGACTAAATCGGACCAACGGTTGAGAAATTATGGCTCCAAAGAATTTGGTCCGCCTAGTGTCAGAAACACATAACCGAACTTTGCCTCAATCAATCCAGTTCTTCCTCACACGAAGGTCTACGTGGCTCTAGAATTTGAAAATGAGACTCACTCCCAGCCGTAGGTGGAGAGGCAGGGAGAAAAGACAGTCCTCTCCACCACAAGATGGTGGCTCCATCAACGTCGGTTTTATTTTGTTTGTTTGTTATTAAAGCCAGGTTTCGGTCTAAAGCTTCAACATGTCTCGTTTTACATTAAACCTCTTCTGATGACAGCATCTCAAAATCCTATTTCAGAAACGTGTTCAATTGGTCTGTTTTGTATCGGCAGGAGAAACAGTTCTGGGTTCTTATGGTTTAAACAAATGTCAGGGAAATCAGGAACCGAAAATCTTCTTTTTTTTCTTCTTCTTATTTTCAATGGATTTTGAGTTAAAATGTACGGAAGCACCTAATGAACAAAAAAAATATCCTTTTCCTTATATGTCCTTATAATATCTGGTACTTACGAGATACGAGATAAGTCTTCTTATAATTGCGATACAATATCTCATAAATACCCGATCCTTTTCTCGAAATAACCAGATCTTTTTCCCGTCTTTATGACATCATTATTTTGTAATTATGAGATCCTTTTTCCGTAATTACGAGATACTGATCTCATAATTCCGATAAAATATCTCATTATTACGATATAACTTCGTTTGAGCCTGTTTGTGAATATAATGTGCGTAAAAGGAGACGAAGTGTGCCCCGTAGTCAGACCAGCGTCTTTAATTACAATTTTAGTTTTATTATTTCGTTGAAGCCGACAGACATAATTATAAAGGATCGTAATATAAACAAACAATCAAAGATGGGGACAATCAAACACGGCAAGCGTTAGACAACAATCGGAATCCAGACGCGGCCGAGGCGGCCCAGTGTGACGGCAGAGGTCACGTGATCGCAGAAGTGATCGATCTTCATGGACGATAAGACCCTTCCTCCGGATTTTAGCGGTGAATTTTACCCCGTAAGCGCTTTAACATTTAATATTGTGGATCTCCAGATCCAGATCAAACTCTGACATCACTGTAGGACACCGGGGGAGGGGCAGGTTCTGATGATCAGCGGCGTTCATTTCAGGAGCTTTGCCGTTGCCATGGAGGTCATGTTGGTCATGGTGGACATGGTCATGGTGGGCACGGCGATGTCTCTGAAGATGGGTTGCGCCACACCGGAGTGGGACACTTTATTCTCGGATAGAGTTCCGATGATCATCTGGCGCATCTCCCTGCTGGCATCGCCGCGGACAGCCAGCAGCGCCTGGATGTGGTCCTCCCTACGGCGAGCAGGAAGGGAGAAAAAGTAAGGAGACATGGCGACCCCTCCCTCGGCCACCGGTGAAGAAACTCACATCAAGTTAAAAGGAAAGATTCTGAGTTGAACAACATTTGGATGATATATTTATGGAATTTGTACTTTGTACTTTTATGGAAATTCTCTGCGCTCCCGCTAGCATTATCCGCTCAGCTAACGCTAGCTTCTTGAAGCTCGCTAGGTTCCTCTGGGTCATTAAAATCTGAAGTGTGTGATTAAGTTTGTTGTGCCAAACGTTTTCGTTGTTGAAGAGATCCTTATTTAGTCCTTACTGTTTTATAAATTGCGATATTTGTGTTTTCTGGTTTACTTGTGAGATCGACCCGCCAGAGTAACGCCAACCCCCAAATATACTTCTTCAAACACGAGTAAACACAACTGCTGCGTTGCATTTCGTGTGAAGTCGCAGACACGTCTGATGGCGCCATGTGTCTGAGTTCACAACATCATCTGGAGGCGGAGCCAGACAGCTTTGATCAGACCCTCCTCCACTTAATCGATGTTTTTATATTCTGTGACCTTAGTTTGTTTTTATGAGTACTCTCTCTACTTTATCTGTCCCTGGGGGGATGATTATGAAGTTTCTTTAATTTCACTGTCTACATTGCCTTTTGTTGTTTCCCCACCCACACGACTTGGAAAAACAACTTATTTGAAACATGGGTGGTGAGTGGTTGAGGTCTGGTTTGTGAAATATAGACTAAATATTCCTCTTAGATCTATTTTTCTATTAGATTCCCCTCAAACTCAGTTCATTAAGATATTTTATTGTACAAGCTCGCTCTTGTTTTCAAAACCCAAACCAACCGGTTGAGAACCAGGAAATCCAAAACTGGAAATCTGTCAATTTAGTGTGGAAGTTCCAAATGACAGCCTCAGCTCGCCACCCCCTCGCCAAGAATCTACGAAGGCCTGAGTGATGTCACCGGAATCCTACCGAGTGGCTCTTCTATAGAAAAAAAACTATAGATTTTATTGGTGTGTGTGTGTGTGTGTGTGTGCGTGTGTGTGTGTACCTGATGGTGGGGTATTTGGACACCAGGGTGCTGACCTCCAGGAACAGCAGAGTGGGGTCAGTCAGCTTGAAGACTTCGGCAATTGCAGCTATGGCTCCACAAAACCTGTCTGTGTCTCCACCCTAAACAAAACACAACCCAGCAGACATGTTGTTGCAAAATAACATGAACCTTGTAAGAGGAAGGATAGTGATTAAAGAGTTTACAGGTTTACAGGTCCGATCAACGACTGGCGCATAAACGCCCAACAGGAACCAGTTCTCCGAGGTATCAGACCCGTAAAAAGCCAAAGTGGATTCCCAACGTTGTATTCTTTGACTTGTAAACCAACAAACACACAGTGGAACCGTGGTTTTATTATGATCTGAGAGGAGATCCTCGTCATCACGTCGTTTCTGCTGTCAGACGGCGGTAAAAGCCGTGAGACGATGTAGAAGTTTAAAGTAAGGGAAAATGACTCTGTCCGTGAGTAACATTCAAGAATATCAACACAAAAGCTCCAACGTTGGACGATCGAATGGTTTTCTGGCATGTCAGAAATGTTGGCAGGGTCTCAAATCCATTTGCTGACGTCAGCGCCTTCTTTTCTCACTGCGCCTGTGAAAAGGGGCCGAGCGTCTGAGTTGCCATGGTGACATAACGCGTTGTAATAATAAAAATAATAAGTAATAAGTAGTCATAAAGTAGGAAGTGCAGTTTGTGGCTAATAAGAAAGGAAGAAGTAAGAGAGGTTATAGCTGTCAGAGAGGTGCTAGCTATGAAGTTAATAGTTTATACAGTCAAATGTAGCTCGCTTACCCACAGTTCTCTCTGCTAAACAGACCAGTCATACTGTCAACGGCGTTCTGGACACCTTCGAGTCCAGATACAGCAGCTTCTTTTTTTCTCTCTAAATAATAAGGTATCAGCACACAGGATGGCATAAAATGAGAAAGACAGCTCGTTTCTGTTTTGTTAGCATGTTGCTAACAAAGAAACTTTTTTTCTGTCTCGGAGCTTTCAAACAGAACTTTATTGCCAAATGTAAATAGCGACGACATGCTGCGGGTGCGGGACGGGTCGAACAGTTTGAGCACAGCGCCGTTACAGTGTAAGCCCGGCTCTAGAGAGCAGCCTGGCGCCTGACCTCTGACCCCAATCTCTGAACTCAAAGGGAAGGCCTACTGAGTCAAGTCTGACACCTAGTGATGAGGTTCTGTACACTGCTCGAGTCTGGCGTTTCTCTACACCAGACCGTACCTTCTTAAACCAGCCAAACCCTGCTGGTTCTGGTTCCCGCCCGGCCTAGAGAGGACCTCAGAGGGAACGTGGGTCGGCGTAAACTCACGGCAGCCAGTTTACTGAAGAGGAACTTGAACTGGTCGGCCTCCTTGATCATCCTCTCTGCTCCCTCCCTCCTCTCGTCAGCATTCTTGAACGTGATCCTCTTCTGCATCACGGCCTTGATGTACTCCACCACCACCCGCCGCAGGGCCTCGCTCGTCATCTCCTGCACACGCACCACACGTCACATGATCGCAGCGTCGGACTCGGCCCCAGCATCCAACCACCTCCGCCCTCCTCCTACCTGATTGAAGGGTTTCTTGATCTTGTTGAAGTCGTTGAAGTAGTCCTCCACCGTCACACAGATGGTGTCCACCGCGTGAGAGCCCGTCAGCCACTTCCGGGTCAGCAGCTCATTCAGGTGATGCTGGTTGATGTGGCGTGAAAAAAAATAAAAAATGAAGCAATAAGATCAATTACAGCCTTTTCAGTTCAATAGCATTTACCTAAGAATGTGAAAATATCACGCGTCTTAACCCTTTATACTACATACTACACAATCAGCCACAACATTATAACCAGTGACCGGCTAAGCCAGAATAACAACGGTTTTCTTGTTGCCGTGGCTACCCTGGGCAGCAGGTGGACATTCCGTCTTAAAGTTGATTTTGGAAGCAGGAGAAATGGACCAGATTGTGATGTCAAGACAACTGGGTCAGAGTGTCTCCAGAACGGCAGAGCTTGTTGGACATTCACGGACCTAAGGTGGTTAGAACCTACTAATTTGGTCTAAGGAAGGACCACCAAGTTTATCGATGGTTGTGGGGATGAAGGCTGGCCCTGTTGTGTGATCCTGCTACTGCAGTACAAACTACTGAAGAAGTGGATGCTGGTTCTGATAGAAAGATGTCAGAACACAGAGTGACATCACAGAAGTCGTCTGACACAACCGACACAACCCAGTTCTATGAATAATATTGGTTGCAGTTATGCTAGCTACACACTAGAAGAGCCTGATTCGAGGCTCATCTCAAACGACTACTTGTCCAAATAATTCTCAAATGTGTGCCGTCAATAAGATTGTCTTACTGCTCCCAATCTCGAATCTCGACTCCCGATCCTCCAACGGAATACCCGAAATATCCAGTCCAATGGGAGCTTTCGGACCGAGAACGGCATAACCGGGTGTTGCGTACTTCTACGCCAAACGGAAACCCAAGCACACCTGAATCCCATGCCTGATTACGATGTTATAAATCGGTTGAAAGCGTCCTCATGTCTGGGGTCTCCCACGTCGTAGCCAGCATCAGAGAAGTAAGACTTCACTGATGCAAGAATGAAACAAGAACCCTTCTCACCTCCAGGTCCAGGAAGACCTCGTCCAGCAGGAACTGACATCCTTCCTTGGCCACCTCATTGAGCGTCCTCTCTATGGTTGCGTCGCTGTCAGTGGGCTCTATGGAGTGGGAGTACTTCTTCTTCAGACTGTTGATGGATTCTCTAAAGGGACGAGACACAGGGGACAGCTGTCACTCTTCAGGATATGGAATCCAGAAAAATGTTTCCTCTCAAGTTCTTATTCTGTTGAACGTCTTAATTGACCCGAGGATCACAGAGAAAATTAAGTTGTTAATATTTCTGGAGCCTGACAGTCATAGTCCCAGAGGTCGAGTTTTATATTTGGAATAGAAGGACAGGAATCGTGAATACATAAATGAATGGAAATTGAGGAATAAAGATGGATAATAAATGGGAGATTTACAAAGTAATAGACTTCTAGAGCGTTATACCGCCGTAATTCAGCAAAAAGAAACAAATGTATGTATTAAATAAAACAAATGAATGGAGATTGAGTAAGATTATTGATACCGGTAATATTCCAGGAAGGTTCCCAATAGCTTTAGATATTTTAAATAAGGCTGCATGTTAATTTGCTTTATAGTATAGGTGAGATTACAATGTGTAATAATGGTGTAATTACTATATAACGCATCCGTGTAAGTTAAGCAAAACAACTGTTTGAGTCATGCTCCACCGGTTTTTCGTTTCCATGTCGCATCACCATCAGGCCACGTTATTCTAGTTACAGATTTATGACTTGCTAGAGTTAAAACCCTCACCGCCCGACTCAGCGGGACAAATCTTTGGATGGACCCCCGACACAAAGACTGAGAAGATTGGACTAATTGTGAAAAAGATGTTAATATATGAAACAAAATCTCACTTGAACGTCTGGCAGTTGTTGATGATTGCGATCATGTACTGTACGTAAAACTGAGGAAGCTGTCGGTCCTTCAGGTGGTCTTCCTTGAACAGCAGCGCCTCCTCTCTGTACCTACAGGATGAAAAAAGAAAAGCAACACACATCGGTTGTTAGAATTATTACAGCTGTTTATACTCCTGCTCTCTGATTCCACTGAACAAATATTTAGGAGGTAGTATGGAATGTCATCGAGCGTCTCGTGTATGTGGCGAAAGGACTTTTATCAAAGACGGGCACAGTCTCGATTATTTATGCAGACCAGGACGGGACATGGATGAAGAGTAATGTAAAAGGCAACTGTGCGATTTCACTAGTTTTAGAACATAGCAGACTGTATTTTAATTAACTGTCTATAATTAACCGACTCAGTCGTAAATCAATCCAGACAAGATGACGAAAGATCGACTCTCCTGGTCTGGATTTAATACCGAGAAATGTTGATGCCAAATGTGTTTACGTTTTAATTTGTGTAAATTAAAAGAAAACGCAATGGAATTTGTTCATTTCCTGTCATTTAAAGCGATTACTGAGGCTCTGTCCATGGTGCTGAAATATGCATCATTGTCTCGTCACATCGCTCGTGTCCCTGGAGGACTACGATGTTGGTGGAGGACATTGTGATCTGTCGTGAGAGTAGGGAGCAGGTGGAGGAGAACCCAGAGGTGGAGGTATGTGCTGGTGAGAAGAGGAATGAAGGTCAGAGGCAGCGAGACAGAATATATGTGTGTGAATGAAAGAGAGGTAGGAGGAGGTGATGATGAAGGAGTATAAGAGGTAAAGTTGCTGGAGTTTAAGTAGTTGGGGGTCAACTGTTCAGAGCAGCAGGGGGTGTGGAAAAGAGTAGAAGAAGCGAGTGAAGGCATGGTGGAGTGGGTGGAGAAGAGTGTCAGGAGTTATCTGTGACAGAAAAGCAGGAGTGAAGGGAAAGGTTTCCAAGATAGAGGTGAGAGACGTTCTGCTGGATGGTTTAGAGACGGTGGTTCTGACCAGAAGACAGGAGGCAGAGATGAAGATGTTCAGATGTTCTCTGGGAGTGAGGAGGAAGGACAGGATTAGAAAGGAGACATCAGAGGGACAGTCCAGGTGAGACGTCCTGGAGAGTCAGAGAGGACAGATTGAGATAGTTTGGACCCGTCAAGAAGAGGAGGGATAGTGGATCTACTGGTAGAAGGAGACTGGACATGGAGCTACCAGGCAGTAGAAGGGGAAGACCAAAAAGAAGGTTCCTGGATGTGGAGAGAGAGGACATGCAGTTGTTTGGTGTGACAGAGGAAGATGCAGTGGACAGGAGAAGGTGGAAACAGATGTTCAGCTGTGGAGACCCCTGAAGGGAGCAGTCCAAAGATGAAGAAGGTGAAGAGCCTTGGTCAGTTTCACAGCAACAGGGCTAATGGGTTAATACAGGATGGCGTGAACGACACAAATACCAGCAAGCATTTACATTTTTTTTGTCCATTTCTCCTCCTGGCGTCTTTACATGACTGTTACCTGATGAGGAAGGTGATCATCTGTTTCAGGCAGAGCTTCAGAACCTGCTCCTTGAAATCGTCATCAATCTGTGCAGCGACTTGCAGGTTCTGCTCAAACATCTGATGGAGGAGAGACACATAAAGGTCAGGGGTCGTATTGACTGGGAAAACGTTCCTTTGCTGGGTTGCTGTAAATGTGGTTTTGGATGAATGCGATGGAGAAGATGAACAACCTTCAGACTCAGCAGAACTTCCACACATTTACTCTTAGTTATGAGTTAAGGTTGGTGATGCTAGAATAAGACGACCATCTTTCCATGTTTCCAAGGATATCCGCAAAGATGACATCCTCAGAAAACTTTTAAAAAGTCTGTAGGGTTGGCGGACAAATCAACAACTCCAATAATTCATTCAGGAGGTCGCCAAAGATCCATAAAGAACATCCCGGTCTCTCTCACCTCAAAAAGGTCAGGGGTTATGGCTCCACTTTACCAAAGTCACTGGACGCAAAAGGCATCATGTGAGAGTGGTGGAGAAAAAGCCACTGCTGACCCAGAAGAACATGAAGGCAGGTCTGAATTTACCCACAACACAGACCCTCAGAGCTTCTGGGGGAAATCCTCTCTGGCCTGATGAGTGGAATGTTTAGCTGTTTAAAGATGGGGGTCTCGTTCCATCTGGTGGAAACCAAACGCAGACCCTCCACTAAAAGAGCGTCAGACCTACGGTCCAACATGGAGATGGCAGTGGAATGTTGTGGAGATGCTCTGCTGCTTCAGAATCAGAATAACTCGCGGTCATGAAGTGAAACATGGATTCTTCTGAAGGAGAATGTCAGGTCATCAGTCTGTGAGGTCATGCGGTGGGACAATGATCCTGGACAGATGCAGCAGGTCCACCTGTGAATGTCTCAGAGTCATAGTCTGGACCTGAACCCCTTTGAGATGCTGTAGTGGGACTTGAGAAGTTCTACAAGGAGGAGTGGCCTAAAATTCCGCCGCAGTGACGTCAGAATCCAGTCGTTTTTTGTTACATTTTCCATTACGTGGCGCAGGCACAGGGAAGAGAGGAAGAGTAAAATGGGAGGGGCCAGCAGGTGTGTCTGTGTTTGTGTGTGTTACCTGAAAAACGATGGCAGGCAGTGTTGTCTGGAAGTATCCGTCTTGGTCGGCCTCGGGCTCCACTTCCTTCTGCCAGTCCTTCTTGTCTGTTTCCAGAGCTTTCCTCAGCCAGCCTGTTATATTAGACTGAGAACGCGGATCGTCAGAGTCAGAATCTCTACACTTAAAGGTGCAGTCTGTCAAATATCTTTCATGGAGTATAACATCCTAACATGACTATGTTTTTATCAGTGTATAATCAGCTGGAAATGGATGGATTGATTTTATTACATGCCCTCACGAAGTAAATAACTGTAATGTAATCTCTAAATCCATCCCTCTGAAGGAACCGTAGACGCACTGCTCCTCCGACTGACGCGTCGCCGCATGTGAACGCCGCTCCTGATTGGATCGCTGCTCATGTCAACATTCACTGCAGGAGTGTACTTTCGGAATGATCTCATTCTGCGAGGAGAAAAGTGTCCGTGTAAAAAAAAAAAGTGATGCAGGAGCGTCTGAGGCGGAGGATCGTTGGCTCTCTAGACGAGGACGATGGAGCTGGTTGGTTACTTCCCGTGTTAAAAACCATACTTCTGTCTGTGTATACAAAGAACTAATTAGGCATCTCTTTTTAATTTTCAGCTTCTTAGTTGCCAAAAATAAATAAATAAAAATCTTTTCAATATCATTCCGCCATCTTTCCACCACAACAGTAAGAGAAAAAGCTAGAGATAACGTAAAAAGCAGATGCTTTCACTCACACATGCACAAGTTCCTCCCAAGCCAGTCTCCTCTCCTTCTCTGATGAGGCCGTGTTACTTTTTAATGATAAATATACTCACCTGAATGCATTCAAAAGACTTCCTGCTCATATGACATGAAGAATGCCGACCACAGCATGTCACCGGTTGCCATGGTGCATCCCAGTATCTGAGCTCTACTGATGATGGCTTTTTTATAAGGAGAGCAGACTGGAGTGGGAGGGAGTCATTGCCTGAGTGAAAGTATCTCCTAGTTTTACTGCATCTTTTTTGCGCAGTAACTGAGCCAGAGCTCAACTTATCCCGCTTTCTGAAACCCGCTGTACGAAAGAGCAAAAACTGGAAGAGGAGGTGTGACACCAGGAGGAAACAAAACGCTTCTACCGTAAGTGAATTAACTGAAAGTAACTGCATGTACAGTTACGATACCTCTAATAAATAATAACAGGCATGATAAATATCTTGTATGGGATGTCCACTGGTGGTCCAGTCCGTGTCTGTGGCGCTCACCGTGAAGGTCTTGATATATTTGCTGAGCAGGTCGTCCACCACCTCCTTGGGGAGCAGAGGCTCCAACTGGTCAATGTCACATTCTGAACGGAGTTCCGGATGGCACATCATCTCCACGCTGAAACAGAGGCAGTTCTTAAAGTGTCTGATGAAGACGTTCTTCTCATCGGTTATTTTAAGTGACGCCTGACCTGAATGACATCCACAAAAATAAACTTAAAATAGCTCCACAGCTATCAGGTGAATCTGATTCACCTCGGTGTCTACAGACAAGTAAGGTTTATTTTTAGCGTCAGTAACATTGTACCTTCTACTGTGTTCGAAGTAATCTGGTACTGTGTGTCAGTAATCTGGTACAATGTGTGAGCAATCTGTTACAACGTGTGAGTAATATGTTACTATGCGTGAGTACTCTATTACTATGTGTGAGTAATCTGGTACTGTGTGTGAGTAATCTGGTACTGTGTGTGAGTAATCTGGTACTGTGTGTGAGTAATCTGGTACTATGTGTGAGTAATCTGGTACTGTGTGTGAGTAATCTGTTACTGTGTGTGAGTAATCTGGTACTATGTGTGAGTAATCTGGTACTGTGTGCGAGTAATCTGTTAATGTGTGTGAGTAATCTGGTACTGTGTGTGAGTAATATTTCTCTCCTTAGCTGATGTTTTAAGATCAAAGGCTCTGACATCATTATATCACAGAAACATGAAAGTGAACAATCAGTGAATTTGTTCAGAAACTCTTTGATAACTTCTGCATCACATTTGATAGAAATACCACAAAGTTCTTGTTCAACTACACAGGAGGACTCAAGAATATGTCAAATATGGCTGTGAAATACCAACAATGGCCACCAGGGTGCGATATATGCACATACAAAAACTTCTAGATGTGACATAAATCCATGTTTGTTTATTAAAACCTAGCATTTTGCACAGTGAGTGTTTTTTGTTGTTGTAATCTTTATAGAAAAAACAGGATGAAGCCTCATTTCAGTTCCGTCACAAAGAACGAGTTAATGAATTCTCAGAAGTCAGGAGTACTGGGGCACATTTTAGGTCTACAGTGATAAAACCAGATGCAGTCTAATTTAAAAGCCCCTGTTTTTTTTAAAACCACTGGATGAGATGATAAACTTTTTTAGGAACCTTTGAATTATTTATTCTGTTAAAAAGGGTTCAGTATTAGAATCTACCAACACTTGGTATTTTTTGTCTATGTCTAATGTATCAGTCTCCAGTTTGACCGGGAGGCAAGAAATGTAAACATCTAATGATGAAGAAATGAAATCAGCACCGGTTTTGTATCATTCTCTACGAAGGGGTTTCTTTCATTTTCATTTTTTTTCCCCTGCATTTTGAAGATAAAGTCTAAATATGGAATGCGACGAGAAGCTGAAGACGTACGGCGTTGACATCAATGGTTTTGTCGATTTGGTCTTCGCTCAGTTTGGATGGAGGCCCCCCTCAACAAATAACCAACCCAAGGTAATCGGACTACTTCATCACGTCCGTTGTGCGTTTGGGAGGATGCCCGGAGCGACTACGTGCAGACAGAGGAACAGAAATAAAATAAAACGTTTCCTCTGATGGCCCTAATACTCCTCCGTAATTCTCCACGTCTGACATTCATCGTTCACAACAAAATAAATAACCATTTAATAAATAAGGAAAGCAGCCTCGGGGTTTCACCTCTCCATTTTAACATCCATTTCCAAACGCCTCCGGGTTTATAAAGTTATTTGTGTTGTGTCTACTCGACACGACGGCGGCCCCCGCCGTAAACGCCACGTACACACGGACAGAGCAGGTGACCGTCGGATGCCTTTACCTCGTGTACGTGTTGAGGACCCACGTCAGCAGGGACACGATCTCATTAGCCTCCAGATCCTCAGAGGCCAGTTCTTTGACCCGGCTGGACACGGCATGGTGGTAGAGACCGAAGAACCTGGAGCACATAAGCAGCAGGAACAATCAGCAACCAACCCTTTGGGGTCTCTGCTTAGCTAGGACGAAGAATATTTACAGTTGACCTTTAACCTTCTCCTCACCAGGACAGAAAACCTACTAAAAAACGAATTGCTCTCAAACACTCTGTTCACCTGTCATTGGATGTTTCTCTCGATTCTCTCGAACCATTCACTTCCACATCTCTGCTCAGCTCACTGTCTCCAGCTCTTTATACATAATTAACATCTGTTACAACTATTTACATATAGGGCATCTATTATATCTATTTCAATACAATAGTTATATATAGATTACATCTATTATATATACTAACATCTAATAATATCTATGTACATCAATTACATTGATTAAAGCTATTTACATCTATAGAAATAGATTACATCTATCTACTAACATCTTATTACATCCATATACATCTATATACACATATATACATAGATGAGGTTCTTGACATCTATGTATATTATTGTACAACAACTACATCTATGTACATCTTTGTGCAGAAACTACATCTATGTGCAGAGACTACATCTATGTGCATAGACTACATCTATGTACATCTATGTGCAGAGACTACATCTATATACATAGACTACATCTATGTACTTCTATATACACAGACTACATCTATGTACATCTATGTGCATACACTACATCTATGTACATCTACGTGCATAGACTACATCTATATACATAGACTACATCTATGTACATCTATGTGCATAGACTACATCTATATACATAGACTACATCTATGTGCATAGACTACATCTATGTGCATAGACTACATCTATGTGCATAGACTAAATCTATATACATAGACTACATCTATATACATAGACTACATTTATGTACATCTATGTGCATAGACTAGACTATGTACATCTATATACATAGACTACATCTATGTGCATAGACTACATCTATATACATAGACTACATCTATGTACATAGACTAAATCTATATACATAGACTACATCTATATACATAGACTACATCTAGATACATAGACTACATTTATGTACATCTGTGCATAGACTAAATCTATATACATAGACTACATCTATATACATAGACTACATCTAGATACATAGACTACATTTATGTACATCTGTGAATAGACTACATCTATGTGCATAGACTACATTTATGTGCATAGACTACATCTATGTGCATAGACTACATTTATGTGCATAGACTACATATATGTGCATAGACTACATCTATGTGCATAGACTACATCTATGTACATCTATGTGCATAGACTACATCTATGTACATAGACTACATCTATGTGCATAGACTACATCTATGTACATAGACTACATCTATGTGCATAGACTACATCTATGTACATCCATGTGCATAGACTACATCTATATACATAGACTACATCTATACCTATCCAACTTTGCGTGCTGTCGCGTCGCCGTGACTCAGAGAGGTCAGGACTGCTGAACTCAGTCGGTGAAGGTTAGAACTGGATCTTTGACTTTTAGCGTGAACATTTTATATTGCGGGTCCAGTTTGTTACTTTGTGAGGAGGACGTGGAC
This sequence comes from Lophius americanus, assembly GCA_037951165.1. NCBI lineage: Eukaryota > Metazoa > Chordata > Actinopteri > Lophiiformes > Lophiidae > Lophius > Lophius americanus. Next base: position 965,533 of record JBBDHG010000120.1, read on the forward strand.
ACAGAGTCGGGCGTGCAGCTAAAGACAGTGTGGAGGATGGATGTGTCACCTGTTGAAAGTGTTGTAGTGTGGGGGGAAACACTGCACCATGAGGTTCTTGACAACGATGAGGTCGTCCAGAACATACTTCCTGGTTATCTCAAGGAGACGCACCAGCCACATTTTATCAGCTTCCTTTGTCATCGCCTGCGTGCCCTCGATGCGGGTGCCGACCGTGGCCTCCAACACCTACAAAACCCAAAGAGAGATACTTGGGTCGACCCGGCGGGCTCGGCCGGCGGTGAAGGCATAAAAAAACAACAACCGCCTTTTACCTCAAACATCTTGTCCTTCCAGCGTTTGGGCCTCCCAGGCGGGATGAACCCGGTCTGTTTCTTACGGTCCACCATGCGCCTGTCAATCTTCTCTTCCCGCTCAATGATGCGAATCACCGACACCAGCATGGTGGGGTCCCGACGGACCGTGAGCATGGATCTCTGCAGAACCATCCATAGCTGTTTGGCTAGCTCGTCCGACAGGCCCTGGACCTGTGAGAAAGAGGAGACACACCACAGCGTTATTTTACGCCAACTATACTTTATTAAAATAAAATAAAACTGATGCTGCGTTCAGCCGCTCCACCAACGTCACCTGGAAAAATATGCATCACCTCTGTGAGTAGCACCAATATAATACATGCAGGTTCTATCATTTTATGTTTCTACATTTAAGTCAGTTATTTATAATCATTTGTTTTCTTGTTTCTACATTTTAGTCAGTTTTTAAATCATTTATTTATGTTTTGTTCATACATAAACAGTTTTTCTTATGATTATACTATTTAATGTCTCTACATTTTAGCAGGTTATATAACATTATTGTTATTTATGTTTAATATTTCGACATTTAGATTGTATTTTATTGTTTTTTAATTTTTGTTTCTACATTTTAGTCAGTTTTTCTTAATTATTTTATGTTTTTACATTTAAGTCAGTAATTCATGATTTTTTAATGTTTTGTTATTTTGACATTTTAGTCAGTTTTCTATTATTATTGAATTTCTTTTTTCTACGTTTTAGTCAGTTTTTAATTATTTATTTATGTTTTGTCCCTAAATTTGTAGTTAGACAGTTTTTATTATGATTATACCATTTAATGTCTCTACATTTTAGCACATTATATATTATTATTATTTATGTTTAATTATTCAACATTTAAATTTTATTTTATTGATTCTTTTTGAGTTTTTTTTTTTAAATTAATTTAAGATTTCTTTTCTTGTTTCTACATTAAAGCAGGTTCCATATTATTATTTTATGTTTAATGTTTCTACAATTTTGAATATTATTCTGTTTTGTTTCGACACTTTTTAAAAATTATTTTATGATATTTTTTTTTTCCACTTTGGTCAGCTTTTTATTATTTTTGTTTGATTTCATGTTTCTACATTCAAGCAGGTTATATATTATTATTCAAACTTTATGTTTAATTTCTCAACATTTTAGTCGGTTTTCCAAAGCTATCATTTAATGTTTTTGTCATTTTAGTAGTTTCGTATCATTATTTCATGATTCTACGTTTTTGAATATTATTTCAGGTATTTCAGGTAGAGTTAAGAGAAAAAGAAAAAGCTCCTCCTGCGGTTGACGTGGGGAATACTGTTACCATGACGACTGAGACAGAAACATCGTTATGCGGAGACTTGATACTCTGTTATTTAGCTGTTATCAGGTTAAGTTAGTTGGACTCACGTCTTCAAAGTAGATGGAGATGAGGTTCATGTCACTTGTGTTCTTGCTGTCCATGCGGTACTGCTCGTACATGAGGTCGTCCCGGGAACACTCCAGCTCCATCAGCTTCCTGTGGGCCTGCAGCAGCTCCCCCTCCTCTATGAGCTGCTGAGTCTCCGCCACGATCTCCGGCACTGAGCAACACGGCGAAGGGAATAATAAGGCGGAGTCAGAGTCGAGGCGGATCTCCACGTCATCGTGTTTGGGAGCGGAGACCTACCCGAGAAAATGTTTTTGAGGTTCTCCACGGCAGAAGCCAACTGGCTGTGTTGAACGACAGCGTCCTTGACGTCTTTCAGGTTCTCGATGGTGTTGATGCTCTGCCTCCAGTCTTTGCTCACGTCAGCCAGGGAGCTCTGGATGTCTTTGACGTCCAGCAGAGCGCTGTGCAGCTGGGTCAGTCCGGTGCGAACGCCGTCCAGCTGGGACTGGATGGCCGCCTGAAGGACGTCAAGAAGACATTAGCGCTAGCATCAACAAACAGGGTCACTCGCTGGCGGCCTAGAACACGGCCTTGCAGCGGCTGAAGTTACTCTGTGCAGCTTGTGTTGGATTACAATCCCACAAAAAAATAACAAACGCCTTGATTCCACTGTGGGGGTCGAGGCTGCGCCGCGGTTCTGAGGGACGCTTGTGTTTTATTTACTTTAGTTGGGCAAAATCACGACTCACTTCTTCATTTCCACTCCACAAACAAACAAACATCTACTGTTGTGCTTGGAAAAAGGATCGGTGGTGGCACAGATGATCTCCACCTCCCAAATAAAGTTCTCCTGGTCCATAGTGACTTGTTCATCCTCTGACCAACAACTGACTTTCTAGCCTTCTGTCAATCCGGACGTAATATTGATGTACGCGATCTGAAGTATCGTGTATTTATTTTGATATTATCGGGTCACATTTTTTTTGAAATCTGTCCGAATGCTCCAATTCATTTCTGTGTTTGACTTCCTGTCTGGTTCCATCTGGTCTGGTGAAATTGGAGCGTCTTCCATCAAAAACAGACCTATTTGGAGCAGCGCATCCTCTCAAGTCGGCCAGTGGAATCAAGCCTGAAGCCTACGCCATCCTCCCTGACAGAAAGGAGACATCCCAGAAAAGCCCCCAAACCCCAGACTTCCCAGCGGTATAATGATGTCACTGGAGAGGGGCGTGAACACGGGTGCTTCACACACATCTGCATAATCAGCACATTTCCCAGAAGGTGTTATCAGTCTCTTTTTTCCGTTCTTTAGTTGTGAAAAAAATGTCACCAATCCTGGTAAAGCCAGATTTGTCGTAATGTGCTGAAGGTTGGGGAATGAATAAAAGCATATAAAAGAAAAATGTAGAGATTATGATTAAACCTCAGGAAAGAGTTAATAGAATAATAAATTACCATGAATCTGATGTTCATTTTTTATAGCTTCCTGCCCCTTAAAATCTACAACGTGTATTTAAAAACACTATTTTTGTATTCTGTTTATTATTTTTATTGGGTTGTACGACTGAGAGTTAGCAAAATGCCTTTATTTTGAAACACACGTATTTTATATAAAAGTGTACCGTACAAGTAGAAGCATCTTTCTCTGCAAGTTTAACTTTGTATGTTTTTTACCGAGTAACACGGATTTCAACATGATCAGTGATGAGAGCCTTTTCCTCGATAACCACTATAATCGCAATAAGACTTTTTCACCATGAAGAGAACAACCCCGTACGTCCCTGACGGCACATCACCTTCAGCCGGGCTTCCACTGACGCCTTTTTGCGAGCCTCTCGTCTTCGGTACTGCTCCACTTTGTCCAGCTGGTCCGATCGCTGCAGCATCCCTGCCACGCGCTGCACCGCCGTGGCCACGGCTTCCCGACTCGTCTCCTCCATGGTTCTCGGTCAGGAGCGCAAGAAACGCCCGTCGCTTTCTCGCAGCTTGATTTAAGCCCTGATGAGGTGAGGGAGAGAAACAAACAGCGTCTTCTTCTGTCTCATCATCTCTAAACGTCGTCCAGTTGGGCGTTGAAGTCAGGCGGTGTCACCTGTCAGCGGTTAGAATGTTACGGCTGATTGGTGTAAGGAAATGAGAATGTGTCAAACTGATTTACTTTAAAATGAGGTCGATAAAATTTCGTCCGTTTCTCGTTATTTGTATTTTACTATATTACTTAGAACTTACTCTTCTGATTTTTTTATTTGGTTATTTTAAGGTTTTTTTTTTCCCTCTAGGTTGGAGTTGCTAAACTAAAAAACTAAAAAAAATCTTTAGTAAAGAAGTGAGAAAAAGCCGATGTAATGCGTGTAACGACAATCGATAGAAAACAGAATCTCACGGAGAAAATTATGTTTTTATGTTTTTCCATCGGGTCCGTTTACTTTATTTTATGAGCCCCATAATTTTGCGGTAGCTTACGCTTGTCAGTGACGTCGTCGGATGGTTGACGCTGCAGACAAGCAAACGTTTTATCGGGAACAAGGATAGTAGATCAAGAAAAATGTAAATGAAAAAATTCAGTTTTAAATCCTTTAATTACAACGGATCAAATGTTTGCTGTCGAAGTCGAACAACAACTCAGGTGCACGGCGTTTATTTGATTGATTTAGTGTCTATTTTTAAAAATTCAATAATGCTTGGCAAAATTGTAAAAAGTATTACCATCAATTATAATAAATGGAAAGAATATGATGGTGTTACACAAGAGTGTGAAAATCAAAGATGAGACGTAGAAATATAAATATCTTTAACTATAATATTAAATCGCCAAGAATTTCATGTTACAAACTTCTTAAATAAGAGAGTTACTGAACTCTAAAGTGTCAAAATGTCATTCAGTGTAAACTCATTCAAATTGTAACAACAAAAATGTTTGTAAAATTATTTGTTTGTATAAAATATTTATTATGTTTTAGAAAAATGGGTGATGCAACATCATCATCATCATCAGAAAGAATACTTAGAAACTTGAATAACTTTTGTCCCCACTTTTCCCCTTCGTCAGCCGTTTTAAAAGCACCTCACATGACGGTAATCATGTGACAGGATGTGACATCACGAAGAGGACCCACTGAAGACCCTCAGAGGTGAAGAGGGGCGTAAATCTCTAAAATATCCGCTGATCTGACTTTTAGGTAACATTTGTAACACAAAAACATAGATTTTAATATTTTTTGTTTTAAAAAAACAAACATATTGCATGTGAAAAGTAAGTTTAGGTTTTATAAGTTAAGGTCATTACTTTTTATTGTTTAAAATGTTATCCCCGCATGTCTATATTGAATGACGGGTCCCGTGTTTTCTTATTTAATATATTTAATTGTTCTATGAATACTGCATTTTATCATTTTAAACCATCTCCTGCCATTTGAAGGTATTTGATGGCATACTATTTTTATAATATAGATGCCACCATCTATATTGATAAGGAGAAGGGTCGCACGTCAAAGACAGAAGATGAATGTGTTGCTCGGGATTTAATAATATTTGTTTAAAATGTTCAATGCTGCTGTAATCCTGCTGAATTAAATTGTACTTCATTAGATAGATTAAATAGTTGAACTATGTTGCATAGTAAAACATGTTTTTTATGTGTTTGGCACTGATAGACGACCCAGACTAGGTAGTACATTAATATGAATCACAATAAAAATTTATTTTCCCCTTCATTCTTGAATATATAACTAATATAGGGTCATAGGTAACACTCACGTGAACAAAATAAATGATTAAAGAACTGTGATTGATGTTTTATGTTGGCCTCTTTGAAACCCTGATACCTCTTTGACCCATAAATGAAGTACAAAAAAAACAAGAAAGATTATTTCTAAGAAACATGGGTCCACTCAAATGTTCGTAAGAGCGTTCTTAGAGTCTCTACTTACCAAAGAGCAAATCCCAAATAAGAATAAACATTGATAGATGCCAGAAATGGTCGTAATTACCGCGTAAGCGGGGTTTAAAATGACATTTATTGTTAAAACGCTGGATGAATGAGGCCCCATGTCTGATTTAGGAAATATAGCTACTTTCTATCTACTACAGTTAACAAAAAGGTAGACTGTAGCTAACTTAAGCGTGAGTTTTATTAAACTCACGCTTAAGTAAACAGTTGCTAGACGATGTCTTAACTTTAACTGACAAATAGATACAACAAAAAAATAAGTCTTAGTCAGCTGGTGCTAAATAGCATAGCTAAGCTAACTACGGAGGATAAATGCTAACCGCTGTAAAACGAACTCCCTAAAGACGCCCGGTAAACATTCTTACCTGTGACGATCAAAGAGGAAACGTGAGGAAGGTTAAATCCATCTTCAAGAACGTTATTTCAATGTTTATAACGGAGTTCCGTTCTGGTTGATGTTTGTTTGTTTTTTTTCTTCTTCTGGGTTTTTCGTTCTTCTTCGCCTTCTTATTTTATGACACTTGGCATTTTGGCGCAGTAGCGCCACCTGCTGCTGCGGAGTCTGAACCAGAGACTCGGTTTACAGTCTGACTAAATAATAATTATAATATTGATAATAGTAATAATAAATGGACTTATAGACCGTAACTCCTTCTCTCAAAAAATATATAAATCTATACAAATAAATAAATAAAAATAATTTCTAACCTCTATGGCGTCCAGCTGGTCAGTTCTCTTCTGCTTTACATCAGACATGAATGCAGAGAGAAGAAAAACATGTAAACGGACATCATTGATTGACAATAAAGACTCTCTCTGGACAACGAAGTCAGACGGTCTCACTGTGTGAACCTGGACTATTTCACTGTATAAACACAGACTGTTTCCTTGCGTGAACCTCGACAATTTGATTCTGTAAACCTGGATTGCCAAGTCCTTATGTTAGCCCACATGTTTTGGACCTCAGGAGGAGGCCCGTGTCCTCGGGCAGAACCCGCACAAACACGATGAAAACATGAAGACTCTGCACAGAATGGCTAAAATGAATTTCAGCCCTGAAACCCGCAAAGAACTTCTTTTAGATGGTTGAGTCAACATTTTGGTCAGTGCTTCTTCTGCTGGAGGCTAAAAGCTCGTAAAGAGTAGAGGGTCGTACAGACAGTCTGCTAAAAGTGTTCTGAAGAAGACGAGTGCCTGGACTCTACCGTCCCTGCCTCCGTTACCTGATCCGGTTCTCTGAGACCGTCTGGTAGAAAAGTGACAGGAGCTTCTCTTCACCTCCGTACACGGGTTGATGTTCATGCGATGGACACAGAGACGATTGTTATTCTTTGAATTTGAATTGATGTCCATACAACTGGGTCAGAACATCTCCAGAACTGCCGGTCCTGTTGGATGTTCCTGGTCTGCAGTGGTTAGAACCTACCATAGTGGTCCAGTGTCCAGAGAGAAGGAGAGGGAATGTTGGCTGTTTTGTCCGATCACACAGAACCACTGGGTCACAAAAATACTCCAATGAGGCCCACATTGTAGAAAACAACCCACCAGGTGCCCCCCGCCTTGCCCCGTTCAGCAGACGTGTGCTACCTGGTGACTACGGCGCCGGCTGTTGATGTGGACTCTGGAGAAAAGGTGTGACTAGAGTTACACAGACTATTTGAAGTGGGCTCACAGAATGGAGACATCAGAACCTTGTCTGAAAGTTTCTGAAGAGGACGACAGACAGCCCACACGTTCAGCTACAGCCATTGTTAGCGCGGTGGTGGTGGTGGCGGTGGAGGCGGCGGCGGCGGCGGTTTCCCTAAAGTGTCGACATTGCCTGATTAGAAACACGACAAGAAGAACATCAAGAAGCTGATTATTAACCCAAAGCGTTTTTTTTTTTTTGCAGCTTCTGTCCTCTGCATCACTTTTCCAGAGATTATGATAGCAGTGAAGATCTACAGATGGACACGTGTAAGAACACATAGAAATGATTCTGATCCGTCTGGAACTTTATCAGTTATCTGACTTTTTTCTGCTCCCTTGTTTTCTTCATGATTCTATAAAATGAGTTTATAAAACAAAAATAAATGGCCATAATAAACCAGAACTATACGAGTTTGAACTTCGGCCCCCTCTGTGGTTGAGTCTGACGCCTCTGGTTCGAGGTTGACCAACTCAGATGGAAATAGAACTCATGGCACCGATGCTTTTATTTTATATATGTGGTTTATACAAGTTACAATCAGCAAAAATGTGATGCAAGCCACAGATATACTGTATTAAGTTCAGACTCTTTTATTACAGCTGCTTCAGCACCATGGACAGTTACCCTCCATATATTTCATATATGTATATATGTGTGTGTGTGTGTGTGTGTGTGTGTTGTGAGGTAGCACACCTCGTCTGTCTCCTCATTCCATCCTTCAATTCCTCAAGTAACAGCCTAACTACGGTTTCTACATCTTTAACATATACTAAAACACATTTCAGTGAGTTCCGTTGCTGCTTTCTACTCATTGTATAACATTTCAAACGTCTCATGAAAAGACTTTCTCCATTATTCCGGCTGGCTTGTGTGTTTTTTTTCAGGAATTTGATGAGCTTTTTCGTTGGCACACGTAAATCTTGTATTCTCCCATGAAGACCTGAACTACTGGTGTTTCCTGCAGTTAGTTTTGTGTACGCTAGGAGGGGCTGTTGACCAGCGGGTGGAGGTTCCATCTAACTTCCTCCATTCACATCTCTCTCCCTCAGCTCCTCTACATTGGCTCCCTGTAAAATCCAGACTAGAATTCAGACTTAGAAATCTTCCTCCTTACTTATGAACTTCTCCGCAACCAAAGACCTCATATCTCAAAGATCTCATATCTCAAAGACCTCATATCTCAAAGATCTCATAATGCAAAGACCTCATACCTCAAAAACCTCATATCTCAAATACCTCATATCCCAAAGATCTCATATCCCAGAGACCTCATATCCCAAAGATCTCATATCTCAAGGATTGCATAATTGAAAGATCTCATATCTCAAAGACCTCAGAGTCCCACATCATCCTAACAGAACACCTCCATCTCACATTGAAGGCCTACTTGTAGTTCTCTTAATGTCTTTGATTAGTTCATCTCTCCTTTGGAACCAGCTCCCAGTGTTGGTTCTGGAGAAGGACCCCCTCCCTACATTTAAGACTAGTCTTGAAATCTTTTGAAGTGCGTTACACGAGGTTTGATTGTTTTTAATGATTATAGGATGCTTGAAATAAGAAGAGCAGGGTCCACACTGCAAAAACAGCCATAAAAAGAAAGAAGCCAAATCTCCTGAACTGATCGTAGAATTGACTTAAAAAAATATTTAAAAAAAAATAAAATTAAAAATCTTTCAATTGGGTGAGAACATTTTATTTAAGACAAACAACAACAACAACAAAAAATCACTAATATTTGAAAAATTTGATACTTACATACTATATATATATTATATTATAGCATAGATTTGATATAATATGTATGAATTTGATGACATCAGATATTTTCTGGGTATAAAATGAAGCTAATACTTACATATACTGTAAAATACTATGTTTGAGGTTTGAGACTTCTGTTGTGATACATTCCGGAACCAGTTGATAAGAATCAAAAGTTCCCATGATGCACGACAGGAAACGAATGCGGGTCATTTTTTGACCCACTTATGGTAGAGTTGGGTACCAACACAAAAACTACAATTTCTTAAAAAAGTACACAAGGCAACAGTGAATTTTATCTTTTCCAATGTGAAACATGCTCGACAAGATTATTTTTCTTTTGAGAAAAAAAAAAACGAGATACATTTCTTAAGAACAAGTATTTTCTTTCTTTTTCCTTTTTTTTTTTTTTTTTTACAGTGTTTGAGGAAAGCAGCAGCTGTTTTTTTTACGGTTGTTGTTCTAAGGAATACGTTTGTTTTTCTAGAGACCACACCTCCAGTTGTCTGAGGTTCAGTGAATGCAGCAGACTGACATCACACCGTCGGAGGTTCTCAGGTAGGACAGTTCGCCATCTGTGGATCGTCCCTCAGGTTGGTCCACTGAGGCGCTCCAGCAGAACAGGATTCTGGGAAGGACCTTTTTTGGGGAACGTCGCTGAAGATCCGACACTGCTTTATTATGGATTTCCTAAAGCTTCCAGGTGAGTTTGCTGATAATGTGTACTACATATAGCAAATGTGAAGAGGAAAAAAAAGCCCAGTTCCCCTGCATGTAACTTTAAAGTGAGTGATTTCTTGACCACTGATCCAAAGTCTGTTATGCTGAAAAAACTGCATTAAATTAGTTTCACTTCAGAGTTAAAGTCAGTCCAGACGAGGATAAATGAGTTTGGCGAAAGTGCATTCAAATATTTTAACTCTATGCATCTGAATAATATGCACAATATTTAGGAATTACATTTCCAGACCATTAATAACTTAGTTATGAGTTTGTTGTAAAAACTGCAGAGCTTCAAAGATGCTGACCATCGACGTATGACGGTTTTCAGAAAATAATGACAATAACAATAGTAATAATAATATGAATACAATTATGAATGATATTAGTGATATGAATAGTAGTAATAATAATGACAATACCTATAATAACGTTGAGAAAAATGTGTGCGTGACGCACATACCTGGACTGTTTCATTGTATGAACCTTGCATTGTTGCATTGCCAAATTTCACAGTTTGACGTAAAGGGCGGGGCATTACACAGTTTAATGTACAAGGGCGCAGCATTCCACAGTTTGACGTAAAGGGCGGGGCATTCCATGGTTTGACTAACGAGGGCGGACCATTCCATCGTTTGACCTATGAGGGCGGGTCAGTCCACAGTTGGACATATAGGGCGGGGCATTCCACCATTTGACATATGAGGGCCGTGCATAACACAGTTTGATGAATGACGGCGGGGCATTTCACAGTTTGATATAAAAGGGCAAGGATTTCCACAGTTTGACGTATGAGGGCTGGGTAATCTACAATCTGACGTACGAGGATGGGGCATTCTACTATTTGATTTAAGAGGGCGGGGCATTCCACAGTTTGACTTATGAGGGCGTTTCATTCCACAATTTGATGAATGATTACGGGGCACTTCACCGTTTGACCTAAGAGGGCAGGGCATTCCATAGTTTGGTGTGAGAGGGCAGGGAATTCCATAGTTTGACGTATGAGGGCGGGGTATTTTCAATTTGACGTACGAAAACAGGGAATTCCACAGTTTGACGTATGAGGGTCGGGGTATTTTCAATTTGACGTACGAAAACAGGGAATTCCACAGTTTGACGTATGAGGGTCGGGCATTCCACAGATTAATGTACGAGGGCGCGGCCTTCCACAGTTTGACATATAAGGGCAGGGCATTTCATTGTTTGATGTGAGAGGGCGGGGCATTCCACTGATGGATGCATGAGGGTGGGATATTCCAAAGTTTCATGTAAAGGGCGGGGCATTTCACAGTTTGACGTATGATGGCGGGGCATTCCACAGTTTGACGTACGAGGGCGAGGCATTCCATCGTTTGCCCTATGAGGGCGGGGCAGTCCACAGTTCGATGTAAAGGGCGGGGCATTCCACAGTTTGACATAAAAGGGCGAGGAATTTGACAGTTTGACTTACGAGAACGGGGAATTCCACAGTTTGACGTATGAGGGCTGGGCAATCTACAATTTGACGTACAAGGATGGGGCATTCTACTATTTGATGTAAGAGGGCGGGGCATTCCATAGTTTGATGTATGTGGGCGGGGCAGTCCACAGTTTGATGAATGATTGCGGGGATTCTGGCTGCAAAGTACCACCTCTGACCACTAGAGGGAAATAAATGCAAGAACTATAACTTTTAACTGGGACAAAAAAGCTGGAGTTTTATTAAAATCTAACATTGTGCACAATTAGAAAGAAAAACTTGTTTAAACTTCCCGCTGGATAGTCCAGCGGGTCAAACCACTGTCTTTGGTTCGAATCCCAGTCAAAAGAGAGCGTGGCAGATTTAACCCTACAAACGTCTTAAGATTGAAAAAATAACCGACAAAAGTGAAACCATTTATTTAGCATGATTAGTTAAACCTGTATTATGAGTGTCCTGCTAACTGTACTGGCAAACAAGAACCTTTATTTATTCAGCTTTACTAAACTGTTGATTCTGTTCCACCTGAACTAGTAATGGAGAAAGTTAATGTGCTGTTTGGATTTTAATATCCTCTTTAAATGGTCAAATTTGGTTGGTCTTACAATTATTATTACTAAGTTTCACCTGCTGAGTTTGAAAAGCTACAAATAAGTTTTCCAGTGAAGGAGTACACAGACACACACACACACTTACACACACACACACTTACACACACTTACACACACACACACACACACACACACACACACACACACACACACACACACACACACACACACACACTTACACACACACACGTACACCCACACACACACACACACACACACATATACACATACACGTACACACTTACACACATACACGCACACACACACACACAGACACACACACACACACACTTACACACACACACACACACACACACACACACACACACACACACACATAGACACACACACACACTTACAAACACACACACACACCCACACACACACACGTACACCCACACACACACATACACACACACACACACACACACACATATACACATACAAGTACACACTTACACAAATACACGCACACACACACACACACCCACACATACACCAACTCATCCACACTAACACAAACCCTTACACCCAAACACACACTGACATGCACACACACACATACACACACAAACAGACAGGCACACACACATATACACATGTACACACACAAACACCCTAACGTAGACAATAATACACACAGGCATTCACATACACATTTACACACACACACACGCTTACACGCACACACTCACACACTTACACATACACATGTACACAAACATACACGCACACACATCCAAACATAGACACTAATACACACAGGAATTCACACACACATATGCACGCATACATGATGCACAAGACACTCACACCCCAAAACGCACACAAACATACAGACAGACACGCACAGACAAAACGCAAACAAACACACACACACAAACATACAGACAGACACACACAGAAAGACACGCACAAACACACACAGACAGACACGCACAATCACACACACAGAGACACACACACACACAAAACTCAAACACACACAAAACGCAAACAAACACAGGCACGAAAACACGCACGGACACACGGACACACACACACACGTACACACACACACGCACACACACACATACACACACACACACACACACACACACTCAGTTCTGACCAACTTTCCTCTGTGCTCAGTAATAATGCTGCTGAACCCTTGAGTTTGTAAATCGGTGAATATCGTTGTCTGACAGTAACTTTAGAAACAGCTTTGTTTTGGCTGTAAAGTTCTCGGGTCTCGGTTGAAGTGATCCGCGGACTCTTACCGCATGTTTTACTCCTTCAGACCGGATCGTTGAAGATTCACCGGGGAACAAACAGCAGGACGACTCTGGACCGGCGAGAGAGGGGACACGGAATCCTGCTGACCTCAGCACCATCTACGGCAAAGGTGAGAGCGGCCGTCCCCGGGTGTGGTTCTCCTGAGGTTCTGAGGACCAGGACTGGGGACCCCTGTCACTGATGGTCACAAGTCCTTGGGTCTGCAAGGGGTGTGAACCAGAACCAGGTCTTTGGTCGACAGAATCATCAGATTGTTTAGGTGTGTGAGGGATACAGATATCATCCTTAGGCATTCCCGGGCCTGATGAGAGACATTGTCCCTCCGGTGAGTTCTGGTTCTATCTTGGGGTTTCCTCCCGTTATGACGGGCCTGAAAAACCTCCACGGGTCCAGGCGGTCCTGAAGGCTTCCAGATCAGATGATGAACCACCACACCTGGCTCCTTTAGACGTAGGTCCGCTTTCCCATCCCTCCAGAACAAACACCCAGATACTTAAACTCCTTTGCTTGGGGCAACAACTCGCCCTCAATCCGAGGGGGGCGGTCCTCCGTTACCCCACAAAAGAACCATGGCTTCAGATTTGGAGCTGCCGACTCTGGTACCGCTCCGGTGCGCGCTGGAGATGATGGACTGATGGAAGCAACAGAACCCCATCATCTGCATACAGCAGAGATGCAATTCTGAGCTCCTGACACGCTCCTCAACTCCACTGGTCCTTGAGATCCGGTCCATGAATATCTGTGAGCCTGAGAGCTGAGTGGTTGTGGAGGAGATATTAAGTGGAGTTATTGAGTCGAGACACAAGATTATCACTCCAGACACGAGTTAATAACTCGAGATATGAGATAATAACTCAAGACACGAGTTAATAACTAGAGACACTAGATAATAACTTGAGAGACTAGATTATAACTCAAGACACAAGTTAATAACTCGAGACACTAGATAATAACTGAAAACACAAGTTAATAACTCAAGACACGAGTTAATAACTAGAGACACTAGATAATAACTCAAGACACAAGTTCATAACTCAAGACACGAGTTAATAAGTAGAGACACTAGATAATAACTCAAGACACAAGTTAATAACTCAAGACACAAGTTCATAACTCAAGACACGAGTTAATAACTAGAGACACTAGATAATAACTAAAGACACAAGTTAATAACTCAAGACACAAGTTCATAACTCAAGACACGAGTTAATAACTCGAGACACTAGATGATAACTGAAAACACGAGTTAATAACTCAAGACACTAGATAATAACTCGACACACGAGTTATTAACTCAAGACACTAGATAATAACTCGACACACGAGTTATTAACTCAAGACACTAGATACTTAGTAGTGGACAAAAGATCTTTTTGACCCTCGGTAGAAAGAACTTAAGAGAAGAAGAAAATCAAAAATAATGTATTTCTAGGAATAAACAACGACTTTCTTTCTTTTGAAAAGACAACATGAAAAATAATTTGTATAAAGTATCGTATAAAAGTATAAAATATCTCCAAATAGTTATTTGCTGATTTCAGTTAAAGTTTAGTGGAGGCTGGACCAGGAAGAGACGGTTTCTGTTCGAGGCTCATTTCAATCCTGATGACCCGAATAAATGTTTAACCCAAGAGAAAGTATCTTTAACACTTCTGTGTATTCTGATCACCGCCCCCTCATGTGTGTGTGTGTGTGTCTGTGTGTGTGTGAGTTTCACTGTGTGTGTGTCCCTGTGTGTGTGTGTATGTGTGTGTGTCCGTGTGTGTATGTGTGTGTGTATGTGTGTGTTTGTGTTTTTGTCTGTGTTTGTGTGTGTGTGTGTGATTGTGTATGTGTCCGTGTGTGTGTTTTTGTGTATGACTGTGTTTGGGTGTGTGTGTGTCTGTGTGTGTGTTTTTGTGTGTGTGTGTGTGTGTGTGTGTGTGTGTGCGTGAATGTGTGTGTGTGTATGTGGACAGACCTTCTCCCAGCTCCAGGCGGTGAGGAGGTGACCAGAGAGTTTCTGCAGGAGGTGTTTAACATTCTCTTCTCTTACATCTGTAAGTCCAGCCAGAGGATCTCCAAGGTAACAACAACACAAACAACACCTCGAATAATAACGTCTCCTTATATAAACCAGATACAAGCCAAAGCAGAAGAACGTATGAAAATAAAATGAGATGTTTCACAAAGTTCTTCTTCCACTTAACTCTAAAGGAAATAAAGGAAGTAAAGATACAATCATATATATTAATATATATTATTTTAATAGATGGAAGATAATAGATGAGCATAAAGAGAGAAAAAAACACTGATGCCTCCATTACAGACCAAAAACTCATTATTATGGGATGTACGGCTGGTGCCCGCGCAAATCATTAAGCTGAAATGATCCCAGCAGTTTTGTGAAGGTTGGTATTACAGTTTGGACCCATTTGGACCCAGTAGCAGAATCAGAACCTGGCAAAGGTGGAAAGAATAAGTGTTTTATGATAGACCACGCCCCCTCTGAATGTGAGCCGGACAACAAGATTTTCAAAAAGTGTCTAAAAATGTCAAAACATGCAAACAGAAGAAAGCAGTGGTCCGAGACACCACAACGGACCCGACCAAACCAGTCATGAAATTTCATTACATCCGCCAAGGAGGTTCTGTTTTCAATTCTGTTTATTTGTTTGTATGTTTGTTTGTTTGTGTGTTTGTTTGTGTGTTTGTTTTTGTTTGTTTGTATGTTTGTTTGTGTGTTTGTATGTTTGTTTGTGTGTTTGTTTGTTTGTGTGTTTGTTTGTGTGTTTGTTTGTTTGTTTTTGTGTTTGTTTGTGTGTATATGTGTTTGTTTATGTGTTTGTTTGTTTGTGTGTTTGTATGTTTGTTTGTATGTGTGTTTGTTTGTTTGTTTTTGTTTGTTTGTATTTTAGTTTGTGTGTTTGTTTGTAATTTTGTTTGTTTGTGTGTTTGTTTGTTTTTGTGTTTGTTTGTTTGTGTGTTTATGTGTTTGTTTATGTGTTTGTTTGTTTGTGTGTTTGTTTGTTTGTATGTTTGTTTGTATGTGTGTTTGTTTGTTTGTTTTTGTTTGTTTGTATTTTAGTTTGTGTGTTTGTTTGTGTGTTTGTTTGTTTTTGTGTTTGTTTGTTTGTGTGTTTATGTGTTTGTTTATGTGTTTGTTTGTTTGTTTGTATGTTTGTTTGTTTGTATGTTTGTTTGTGTGTTTGTTTGTATGTGTGTGTGTTTGTTTTTGTTTGTTTGTATTTTAGTTTGTGTGTTTGTTTGTATGTTTGTATGTTTGTTTGTTTGTGTGTTTGTTTGTTTGTTTGTTTATTTGTTTGTTTGTGTGTTTGTATTTGCATGAAGATTTAGATTTTGGCTGGATCCTGTTGGGTTATTCTTCGTACATCTGAACTCTTCAGTTCCCCCGTTTCTCCCGTTTCTGTTTTATTGGAGGACCGCGTGTTCTCCTGTCACATTCTGCTTTCAATAAATCCCACGGATTGCGTTGAAAGTGGCGCACGCCTTCTTTTTTCTTTGGTACGTAGCGTTTATAGCAGAGGCCTCAGGTCCTGAGGGCGCTGATAGAATCCATTAATGTACGAAAACAAGATGGCCAAGAAGTACCGAACCCTCAAAGCAAGACATCCGGCCGCCGAGTCCATAGGCGAATACTGGCCCCAGCCAGACGCTGGCAGATGAAGGTGGACCTTGAGAGGCAACTGAAGTTCCCACTGCAGACTCCGAGCCCCCTAAAGACCTGACATGGCTCTGGTGCCTGAATCCACTAAATGCTTGTCAACAGAGGTTGGATGCATCTTGATCTCTAACGGAACTCCTAGCTTGCTTGCTAGTTTACAGCCGGCTTGAATTCATGATGGGTCGTGAATTTTAAGTGCTCTTATTTTGAAGGAAGAAAGGCTGGCCGGCATTGTGTATGTATTTTGACCTGTTGAAATGAATAAGCCAGCCGTGTGTATGTGTTAAACCAATTGTATGACATTTCAAAATGAAAATAAAACTTTGTACGACTCGTTCAGTCCGGTTTTTCTTCCTCGGGAAACTAAAGTACGCTCATCTCCAGCTCACCTCCGAGTCAACTAGGAGCTGAGAAGGCTAGCAAGATGGCGTATATGCTAGCCTTCTCGTGTAGACGGCTAGAATATATGGTGTCCAGATTTGGGAGCTCTTTTCCCACAATCCTCTGAATTTATGACCAGGTCTTTCTTGTCCGCCGCTGTGCAGGTAGTGAAAGACACTGTGGCGTCGCGGCAGAGGAGACTTTCTGCGGTTCTCCTGCAGAAGTTCACCAGGAGCTGAGAGGGGAGTTGAGCATCTTAAGTTTCCCGAGGAAGAAAAGCCTCTGTTGAGCTTTTTTCCCCAGGTGGGAGGTGTTCAGGGACCATGTCAGATCTTTTGTGATGTGGATTCCCAGGTATTTAATGTCAGTCACCCTCTCCACCTCCTCAACATTTATGTGGAGAGGGGCGTGAGTGGTCCTCCTGAAATCCACATGCTCTTGTTTTGAAGGAGTAGAGCAGAATTTGGCTGCGCTCATTTCTAATTTTCTCTATAACCAGATGTTCGTGTGGAGCAGTTCACATTACTTTTAAAATAAGTCCTATATATATATTTGCTAGCTTTCTGCTTTGATGAGAAAATAAAGTACGAGCAGACTGTTCAAAATCCATTTTCGCTGGTAAGCTTTTCCAGGCTTCTAGCTAACTGCTAAGCTAATGAGCTGATAACTGATATGAAATTAAATCAATTAGACAATGATAAAATTATTTTTTTTTAAGGTATATTTGAAAGTAGTTTGCAGTGAATCAATCACCCCTTTATCACCAGTACGTCACATTCAAGCGCCCCATTGTCATTGGACCAATGCAATGTCATTATTGTATCCTAGTTGTTGATTGGTTAGGGAGGAAGTCCTCCTCTGCAGCATCATTTTAGGTATTTAGGCCAATAGCAGATCCGCAAATAAAAGAAGTACATTGAATTGATCAAGTAGGTCCCGCCTCCAGAGAAGGATTGCTAAGTCTGTCCTCCCCCTGCCCTCCGCCACTACTTCACAAAGACTGCCTTTCCCCATGCATGCCCTGTAGGTGTCTCTTTTGAAGCCCTGTAGGTTTCTCTAAAACTAAAACAAAGTACAAAGCTATTGTACTTATTATAAGGTCATACTTTGTTGATTCATGCCCAGGTTTTCACCTGAACGGTAAAATAAATCATCCAAGTGTAAAGAAAATTAAACAAGTCTTATCATATTTATCTATTCATTGATTTACTCATAGACCAAAATACATTTGAATATAAAACTCTTCACAGATGTGGACGGCAAGTTTGTTCAGTTTCATTTTTAATCGCCCGACAGTCGTAGTTGTAGTGATATAACATGTTTGGTGTTCATATGGGCATTTTTGAATACATAAAGGAACAAAGTTGGATGATTTAAAATTCCTGTCTTAGGTCCTGGACTTCCATCATCCTCACCAGCTTAAGGACGGACTGGAAGGCTTCAGTCTGGACCTGCCAGAACACCCGGAGACTCTGGAGCAGCTTCTAGTGGACTGTAGAGACACACTCAAGTATGGAGTCAACACCGGTGGGTATCCGTATGTGTGTGTGTGTGTGTGTGTGTGTGTGTTTGTGTGTGTGTGTGTGTGTGTGTGTGTGTGTGTGTGTGTGTGTGTGTGTGTGTGTGTGTGTATGTGTTGCTTCGTTCAAGGACTGAATGAGTAAACTTAAATTTTCAGGTACTCTTCAGATCATACACACAAAGATACAAATTACAAATTAGAATAACTAAAGTATATTCATCTGGAAATGCATTTTTTTGGCCATTAGCATAGCACATTAGCACAACCCAATAGCTTAGCATATTAGTATTGGGGCGGCTGTAGCTCAGTGGGTAGAGTGGCCAATCAGAAGATTGGAAGGTGGTCGGTTCTTATCCCAGTCCCAGCAGGGTCTACTTGTCGTAGGGTTCTTAACCAAGACCCTGAAAGCCTAGACCCCGGCGCTTCAAACGGGCCGCCCACTTCACCCTAAGGGACGGGTCAGATGCAGAGAAGTAGTTTCACTATGTTGCACTGTAGGCGATGTGTTTGACTGTAGGCGATCAATAAAATAAATATTATTTTTATTATTATTATCATTATTATTATATAAATATAAATATAAATGTATTATTAACATAATACATTTATGATATCAGGATATGCTAGCAGTGACATGGCTAATTAGCTTTGTATAGTTAATTAGATTAGCATATTAACCTGGCATACAAGCTTAAAACAGCATCATATTCTAGCATTAGCATGGCAAAGCTACATTACCGCAGAATATTAAAATTAGCAAGCTAGCGTTAGAGACAACAGCTCATTCATTATTCAGCTCATTCATATTTTTTAGGGTAAAATATAGATCTCAGCGAGTCCTTTCAAATACACCAAATTTGGAAAAAAGATCGGATTGAGAAATTAAAAGCTAAGATTAACAAAACTTTTAAATTTAAAGCTCCCCCTAGTGTCGGAATTATGCAACTGACTTTTACCAAAATCAATCCAGTTCTTCCTCCAACTAAAGTCTGTTTGGGTGTAATAGTTGAAAAATGATCAATTAAACATTTTTTTGAGTTACGTGCGGAAAACCGTGAATTTCGTGTAAAAAGCTCCCCATAGTGAGTAAAATATGAACTACTAGGATGATATGTGATAAATACAAGATAGATTTCTCTGGGTCGATTCATATGCACCGAATTTGGACTAAATTGGATCAATTGTTGCAAAATTACGGGCCGACTATTTTGGATATATAGCTCCCCCTAGTGTCAATCATTTCTAACTGACTTTGCCCAAATCAATTCAGTTCGTCCTCGCACCATGGTCTATGTGGGTCTCAAATTAGAAGAGGATCCATTCAATAATTTTTTGAGTCATAGCGCTAAATGTGATTGTTGCTATCAAATATTTCAGATTCATTTATGAGAAATAGCATTTATTGTGGATTTTTTTGGGGAGATTTTTTTGGGGAGACAACGCAGGCTACCTCCGAGACAGATGGTTACATTTATACAGTATTAAACTAAACTTTAAATAAATATACTGCACCACAATACCACATATTACTGTTTATTCGTTTATTGTTACTATACTAGTAGTTTCATTTATCCAAAAAAGTCTTTGTAATTCCGTAGGAAGTTAAATCACGGATGTCATCAAAAGCAAAATTCCAAATGAAAAATTTTTCCTGCTGCTCCTTCACAACGCTATGGAGATAAAGGGGCGTGGCATTATTTACTTATGAATATGAAGACACACGTTTAAATATACTTGCATTTTAGAGTAATACAATAGATCAACATGCATTGTATTTATATCCCAGAATAGTTGGCGACATAATCATCATCGCCGCTTTTCCTTTTGATCTAAAACTGTCGATAAATGAAAGTACTAGTTAACATTAATAAATAAATAGACAATTATATGTGGAATTCTGGGGCAGTATTTTTATTTAAAGATGCAGCCACCACTCTGGACTACATTTCAGAGTGGAGAATGGAGAGTCTCCATAGTAGCGGATGCTGAGGCTCATGGGTAATGTAGTGTTTGGTGCCATTAAACGCACGAAATCCACAATAAAAGTTATTTCTCATGAATTAAACTGGAATATGGAATGCCGACAACCAAAGCATATTTATATATCTTATTAGATCCCCCAAAAGTCGGGGAGATAATAACCTACAGATCCTTCGTGTTAGCGCGATAACTCAAAAACCATATCGTGGATCATCATGGAGTGTTTTGGGGAAAGTTTGGTTGTATATTTCTGCCAGTAGGCAGAAAACAAAAAGTTAAACGCTATTTTCCAGACATACCTCGATAACGTTAATGGATAGTTTTTAAACTTTATACTCCAAATAGACCTTAGTGCAAGGAAAAACAGCATTGATTTTGGCAAATGTCTGTTTTATGAAAAAAATCATAAATGTCATATTCTATTCTAGTAGTTGTTATTTTACTTAGTAGGGTACTCAGTAGATCCATCTTGCATTAATCGTGTTTTTTTCTCAAATTTACTCACTTCGGGGATCTTTTTACGAAACACTGTTTTTTGAACATACTGTAACTTCCTAGCCGTTCGTTGAATTTTGTCTGAAATTGAAATTGAATAGATCTATCTTATATATATATATATATATCTTGTGTTTTACTCTAATAGTTCCTACTTTACTCACCAGGGGGAGCTTTAAGAAAAATAAAAAATACCTTGGACATTACATTCATTTTGAGTAGTTCAATCCGGGGATGAAGACTTTCTGTCGATGATGACAGCATAGTTCCAGTTTATTTATTTATTCAAATCTAAAGGCATCAGTAGAGGTGGGAGGGAAATGTCTACGCGGATGTGAGAAGATGATTTGTCTAGATGGGTGGATGAAAATCTACAAGCGTAATCAGATGCTGTCCTACGTCCACGGATCACCTGTGTGTAACAAGCAGTGTGTCCGTTGTGTTGGGAACTGTGTTTGTGTGTCCTTTATAGCAGTATTAAACAGCCGTATTGATTTTAGTCCAGGTTTTTTGTTGCAGTGTTTTGTGCTCGTCTTCGGATTGAGCCCGTGCAGGAATCAGGTCGTAGAACCGGTTCCGTCCATTCAACTCCCAACGGGCAAAGGCACACACAAATAACCCTTTATCAAAGTACTAAAAAGGATGTGACCGATGACCTTAATTGACAAGCGTAGCGTAGCCCATGAAACCCTAACAGCATTATTACACAAAACCTAATATTTAAGGTTATGCATTTTAATGGCATATAAAATTTCCACAATTTTCACCATAAACAAAGTAATAAACTGAATGTGACACATATTTCTCATTCAAACACAAATGAAACAAGTAAAACTGATATTTGGGTAATAGTTTTAATACGCCTCAAGTGTTTCAAATACGTTAAAAATATGATTATTCAAATGAAATCCAATAGATGCAAGTATTTACATTCGAACCACGCAAAGATTCATTTTTGTGAGTGTGCGGCTCAGAGGCTCATTCAGGACCCTTTTTTTTTGGCAGGACATCCCCGTTTCTTCAACCAGCTGTCCTCGGGACTGGACGTGGTTGGTCTCGCTGGAGAGTGGCTGACCTCTACTGCCAACACCAACATGTAAGATACCACCATCATGGAACGTAACCATGTACGTTAACACGATACATGGTAACGTTCATGAATGTAACAATCATGTTATCTATTGATGATGGTAGAATCTGGTAACCTGGTCACCATAGTTACTCAGTGATAGATTTTCATCGACAGTAAAAGTGGGCTCGGTTAAGACTTTGTTGGGGTTGAGTGTTGGTAGCATTCGGGAAGCTAGCACCCTGGGGGGTAGTCTCTGCCCTTCCCTTTTAGGCCTTTGACTCCTCCCCATCCGATACCTCATACAACCACCCTTACATACACCCTAGAGCCAGGCGGGTTTGGGTTAGGGCTTCAGTGTGGTCACACAGTTCGTCTTCTGCTTCTAGACTGACTGCACTCCACTTTTGATCGAACAATAGACATTGAGGACTTGGGGGACATGTTGAACAGCTGTGCTGCCTGCCGCAGGTGGGGGGTCTCTGTCTTAACAGCACAGCACCATAGACTGGGTCAGAACATATCCAGAACTGCAAGTCTTGATGGGTAGTCCTGGTTGGCAATATTTAGAACCTAAATGGTTAAATGGTAAATAGGCTGTACTTATATAGCATTTTCCAGTCTGCTCGACTACTCAAAGCGCTTTACAGGCTGAGCCATCATTCGCCCGTTGAAACAAACATTCATACAGCGATGATAGAGGCTGCCATGCAAGGCCTCACATGCTCATCAGGAGCGGTAACCATTCACACCATCATTCACACAGCCAAAGAAACAGCCACTGGAAGCAACTTGGGGTTTAGTATCTTGCTCAGGTACACTTCGACTTGTGGAATGGGTTCGAACCATCAACCCTTAGATAAGTGTTAAACCGCACTACCAACGGAGCCACCATCGGCCCAAACTTACCCGAATGATCTAAGGAAGGACCACCAGGGTCATGAGTTCTCAAGGCTCAGTGATGCGCGTGTAGTATGAAGGGTAGTCCCTGTTGTCTAATCCCACAGAAGAGTCAGTGCAGCACAAACTGCTGAGAAAGTGGTCAGAGTGACCAGGCTGACTCCTGTTTACTTCTCAAAGCTCATAGAATGGACACGTCCGCATCAAAACTGGACCCAGAACAATTGAAGAAGGTCTGATGGACCTCGCTGGGTGCATGTGCATCACTTACCTTGGTAAGACATGGCACTAAGATGCATAATGGGAAGAAAACAAGCCGGGGGAGGCCGTAGGTAACACCTACCGAAACACTGATGCAGACCATGTCCAACCCTTCATGGAAACTATATTCCCTTATGACAGTGGCCCCTTCCAGCAGGATGGTGCTCCCTGAGTCACTGCAGGAATGATTCAGGAATGGTTTGAGGAACACACCAACCTGTGTAAGGTGCTGACTTGGCCTCCAGGTTAAACAGATTTGCCAATGTATTCCAATGTATTGGATAGGACATGTTGTGATGGATCTGTTTTCGACAAGCAAGCCTGGCCTCCTTATAGCAACTTCCAGGACCTCCGGGATCTTCTGCTAACATCTTGGTCCCATATACCACAGCATGGCTGCTCTGGCAGCAGAACAAAACACAATAGTCGGCATTGGATGTTATGGCTGCTCATGTATGTGCAATTAGACCCTGTTGAATTTGCATTTGGAAATCATTAAGCTCGTCTCTGTAGTTCAAAATGCTTGCACCAAGCCAGATACGTTATAACAGGAAATCTCTGCCTTTACACTATAAAGCAATATGCATTTCTTTGTTAGGTTTACCTATGAGGTATCTCCTGTTTTCATCCTTATGGAGGAGGCCCTGCTCAAGAAGATGCAAGACATTGTGGGATGGTCTGACGATGAAGGAGATGGAATCTTCTGTCCTGGTAAAACAAGCGAGGAAGGAAATGAGTTGATGGATGGAGTAGCACCTGACATTTATACACGTTCAAAATGTTGATCCCATATGTACCTTTAGTGTGTTTAGTGTGTCTAGGTAGAGTTATCTTCAAACAAAGTGTCACTATATTCTGTAAACTGAGGTCTGTTAGTAAAGGGTTTTCAACCAGGTTCTTTCTTCCGGTAGAACCCTCACTACCTTCTTGGTGCTAATGATAAATGTTAAATCTTACATCATATTTAAAAATTCTCTGATTGTTTTTTAAGATTTAACCTGTCAGATCAGGTGATCACACTGCGCTTCATTCTATCGGTGTTGTAGTCAGAAAGCTAACAACAATACCAGTTTGACCGCAACAATTTACTCCCATCAAGTCATGTGATGTCATCGAGGGGGTGGGACAGTCATGGCTAGTTAAGCACTCTGAGTTATGCTAGTTTTTTCGTTCATTCGTCCATTTTCTTCTGTTGAATGGCAGTCGGGTCGCGGTGGCAGCAGGCTAAGAAGGCTGTTTCAGACATCCCTCGCCCCAACAACACTCTCCAGGTCATACTAAGGGATCCCGAGGCGTTCCCAGACCAGATGAGATATATTATCCCTCCAGCAAGTTCTGCTTCCCCGCCAAGGTCCCCTCCCATTTGGACATGCGAGTTGTCTTAGCACCTCTAAGGAATAGTTAGTTTCAGTCTCTTGTATTCCCCCCTGTATTCTTTGGGTGTCTACCCAGAGCACATGACAATTGGTGAGGGTTGGACATTGATCAATTGGTAAAATTAGAGCTTAGCCTGATGAAACAGTTCTCTTTTCACCACAGCAGGCGGATATATGCCAGCTGCCTTAAGTAATGAAAAGCACCTGTTCCGGTGTCAGGAAGAGGACACTTTCTGCCCTTCAGAGAGAGCTTGAGAGATATCGTTGTCACATTTGGACCCGCCTTTCCTTGTTTACCATTGTTCCACCTTGCACCAGTGACATCACTGTGCCTACCTGGCAGTGATTTGAGAAAACTTTTTGACATGTGAGACCTCTCTGACGGTTTTCATGGAGGGTCCCAGATGATATTGATTATGTCATACATCAAGACTCAATCGAAAACTTAAGATGAATTGGGAGACAACGACCGACAGAATCTGTCAGCAGCAACTATATTGTGCTGTGTTTGGGTGACAATCCTGTAGTCTGAACCTGATATGAAACAGACTATAATCAGCTCGATTTGAAGACTTGAAGGTCTTTACTTCAAATTGCTCCCAATCTTTTCCAAAGTTGACAAGTAGGATGACAGTAAACACAAACATGGCGGCGAGTAAACCTATGTGAGTTTACATTGACTGCAAAATAGAGAATAGAGTCGGAAGAAGATCAGAAAATGCAGCATGTAACCTCCATTTTACGAAAGAAAAGTCCCTTTTCCGTTTCCCTTTTCCTTTGCAAAGAAGTTGCCTAAGTGCTTTCATGAAAGCCTTTCCGATAGCCAGTTGCTGCACGTAAACAACGTTTCGGAAAGCTCTCTGTTTGAATTGTATCTGCGCAAGCTCAGCATTGGGATGTAATGATTTGGTTGTGTTTTTTCGGCGCCGCGACGCATTTTAAATATGGTGACTTCAAAACAGTACCGGTCTATATAAGAGAGTCATTTACTCATCGCAACTTTGGAAGATTTTAACATAGTTCAACGGTTAGATGGAGGAAAAGTCCTGTCCGTGCTTGATGGCGATCGGCACCTGGCTCTTCGTAGCATTATGGTCGCCTTTTGAACTGGAGTTTGGATCTGCTGCGCATAACAGAAAGCTGTTTCTGATTAGATAAGTCACTGCATGAAAACACCGGGTCTGAAAAGATCACAGGTAATGCCAACTGGCGATTGACATCACAATTTGAAAAAAGGTTTAATTCGGATAGGAGAAAAGTGTCTGATGTAAACCCGCCTACTGGTACTAGGAGGGACAATAATCTGGAAGATAGACTTGATGAAATGTGGGAACAATAGCCCTCAAGTTTTCTTTGGACAGACGGCGTCCAAAAATGGGTCCACACTCATTTATGTCTTTCTTCTCTGAACAGAGGAGCACTAGAATAGCAGAGAGTGCTTCTGTTGCCATGACTGACCTGCAGCCTCATCCAAGTCACATGACCTGAGCTGAAAGAATGGTCGAGGTCAAACTTGTAGTGTTGCCAGTTTCCTAAATGATAAATGTCAAGAATCTACACACACACTGTGCAACTCAGTGTTGCTGC
This sequence comes from Lophius americanus, assembly GCA_037951165.1. Classification (NCBI taxonomy): domain Eukaryota; kingdom Metazoa; phylum Chordata; class Actinopteri; order Lophiiformes; family Lophiidae; genus Lophius; species Lophius americanus. Next base: position 991,922 of record JBBDHG010000120.1, read on the forward strand.
TGTTTGTCCATGAAGTGTGTGTTTGGTTTTGTGAAGGAGGAGCCATATCCAACCTGTACAGCATCCTGGTGGCCAGATATCATTTCTATCCAGAGGTGAAGACAAGAGGGATGGGAATTCTGCCTCAACTAGTCCTCTTCACTTCAGAACATGTAATCAACTTTTTTATGTTTTGAAGGAAACCAAATACAAGTAGGACCGACGTATCGTGTTTTGTGAGATGATTATAATATAACCCTTATAACCCAGTGGCAGCAGGTAGGGGGAGGCAGAAATCATGACTATTGAGAAAGTCGGTGTATCAAAACATGAGCCATTCATTCCACATTCATACAGTGATTGCTGAAACTTTACCAAGCCACATTATTAATTTACTGGACATATCTTTTTGACTTGCCTTTTCTGGCAAGCACATCTTCAAGCTTCCGGAATTTTCTCATCAGTGATAAGGAACTGACTGAGTGGCCTTATCTCAACATACCCACCCTGGGTGCCAATGTCCTGATTGAGTACTAAAAGTGCGTCCTGGCGGATAGGCTGGGTACATTACAGTGAGCAGAAGCTGGAGATCCTGGAGGGTAATCTATGCAAACATGGGGCCAAAGGGCAAGGAAAGAAGTGGTTTTGAACCCACAACCTTCTTGCTGTGAGAATTGGAAGGAAGGCTAGCATTCTCTTGCTAAGGTGCTTCAGATGTGTGGAGATGAACCCGGATTCTACGTAATTCTACGTAATTATCATTGTACATAATCCCGTATTATCCTTTCAGTTGTACGAGACTGTGAGTCATAAATGAATGAGAATGTACTAAGTGGAAAACTCAATGCTGAACCACTGTCCACGTATTGTTTCGTACACAAAGTGACAGCCTCTTATCTGCCTGAGCGGCGTGTTCAGACGCCGCGCCTGGGAACATCTCCTTGGAAGCAAACATCTCTGAGCCGAATGAATCATGAATACAGTTGATGAAAGGCGGCTCTTTCGCCCATTCAGAGCCACTATTCAGTGAAGAAGTCTGCAGCTGCGCTGGGGATGGGCTCGGAGAATGTGCTCCTGGTGAAATGTGATGAAAGGTGAGTTAGTCGGACGGTCACCAGGTAAATGGGTGTTGGTTGAAGTGTCAATGAGTGCATGACAAAAGATGTTTGCTCAGCTGTCCTCAGCTCCTCATGATGTTTTTTGGGTCATTTTTCCAGGCATGTAGGTCATAAAACATTCTGCATTATACATGTTTACTGTCTCTTTAAAAAACAGTATACTGTCGAAGGAAGCCGTTGTCAACATTCTGTGTTTATTCAGTGTTTTCCACAGGCTGAGAATTCACTCATGGTGTTGGGCGGATGGGTTTTCCAATAAACAAAAGTTTGTCACTGACAGACGAACAATCACTCTAAATATCTTTATTTCAAAAATAAATTATTAAAACCAGATAAATATCTATTTACATATCGGAATAAATTTCCATTGGTGAATGAATAAGCCAACCGAAAAATGAATAGCCTAGCTTACGCTGACACTATTCCATCGTTCAAAATAAATAACTGTAAATAAAAAAAACTATTACAGTCTCTTGGTCCAGACACAAGGTCTGAAAAATATGTGAAGCAGTGGATCCGTCCTTTCTCTACGGAGGCCCTGAAGTCCCTCGAGAAAAAAGAATACTATCTTCTGCGCAAAATATTATTATCTTAATGATTTCTGCTGATGATAATCCGACATCTACGAGCAAAAGCTGATAGAATTTGACTGTAACCCATATTTTCTGTTCATAAAATGAGCGAACACCTCTATTTTCAGTGCTTTTACTCTGAAGGATCACAGCGGTTGTTGGGTTCGGCATTGTGTTTGTGTTCTGAACGAATGGTATGACATTTCGAAAGTGAAAATAACACTTTATCATATGTTCTTTGGTGGCGTCTCATTATTGGCAGTAACTTATAATTACATGTAAGGTGAAATAGTTTTATTTGTTCATAGTTGTTTATTGTTTGATTACAGTAACCCTCAATGCTAATTCCGTTAGCATGTGTAAGGCAATTCCGTTTATATGTTAGCATTAATTAACGAATTACACTGACAGGACTCTCAGTTTTTGTTTACTCAACCCTTTTTTCTACAATTTTCTTTTCCATTAAAGAGGAAAGATGATTCCGGCTGAGCTGGAGTCGTCCATCGTTACAGCCGAGGAACAGGTATGAATTAAATGCGTAGAAATATAATCCACTTGATACAGATTCTGTGAGAAAATACTTTGTGTTTTTCCGACGTTTCTGGTTCTGTGATACACAGAGAGCTGCAGAAATATAATGGCCTCACCCTTGATTTTTCTGTCCCTCAGGGTTTGGTTCCGTTCTACGTCAACGCAACGGCGGGGACCACGGTTTTCGGAGCCTTCGATCCTCTCGACGCCATCGCAGACGTCTGCCAAAGACACTCGCTGTGGATGCATGTCGATGTAAGACGTCCCGTCTCTCTCTCTAGTCACCGGACAACAAGTGGGTCTCACCTTCTTTCAAAGTACAGACGTTTGCACGACAACAATCCCTTTGGAGTCCCTAACATCCAAACGTTTGAAAACAGTTTATATACTATATAAATCCAGTAAGTAAAATAAAAATGATACATATATATATATATATATATATATATACATATATAAGGGAATGCTTTATGTACTGTAGCTGGGGGGTTATTTACATTCTTGCTTTAGCGTTTGTCAGTTCAAATTATAAAACTATTATTTTGGCATCTACAGATTTATTAGGCTAAGTTCAAGGTTCAAGGTACTTTATTATCATTCCCACATCTCCGTAAGTGTGCAGAATTAGGATTTAGGTACTCAAGTATATATGAACAGTGTAAAAAAAAAAAAAAAAAATCATAGATTGTATTTCATCTAAAGAGAGTCAAATGCCTAAAATACTTAAATATTTTAAATTAGAGACTAAATAATAATAATAAGTATGATTGTCCATTTGTCAACATTTGGGTTGGCAGTCACACCAGGGAACCCATCGCAACAAGCCCTCAGTCCTGTGTCCCCAAGAGACGGCGAGGTTTCAGAACTGTCCAAGCTGATCCAGAGTAGGTTTGCATTCACTTGTTCAAATCTAGAAACAGGTTTGGGTCATAAAACAGGTGAGCAGTCCAATAAAGCAAACAATATCCATAATGCAAAGGCGGAGTCAAAATACAATTCATGTACCATGTATTCTGTACCAAGAAAATCCACAAGGAAACACTTACACGGGAAAACACTAGATAAATGGCTGGTGGACGTGTTACGACGAGACATCAACAAAGAACTGGTCCAGGAGGAAAGGTGAGCACTGACTATGTACGCTGAGGTAACGAGACAATGAGACACAGCTGGAAGGGACACACAGGTGAACATGGTGAACAAGCGAGGTTAAATAGATCAATAGAACCAAGATAGGAAGTGTAAAGCTACTCAAAACAACAGGGAGTGACACTTCCAACGTAAAGCAGGATACATAGAGTAGGACGATGTCAACAAAACCTTCAAAATTAAACCCATAACCAAAACAGAATAAACCAAGAAACCACTCAACAGTCATGATAGTAAAGATAGATGTAATAAAGTATAAAATAATACAAAATACCATCGGTGACATATCTGATAATAGATGAAATCATTATTAATAATAATAGTAAAGATACATTCATACAGCGATGAGGGGCTGTCTCCAGGCCCAGGCAGCGGATGGGCGAGTAGTAAAATCCCCAATGTGGACCCCCAGCGACACAATGGGAAGCCCAAGTGGCGGAAAGGCAGGGCAGGTCATTGAGCCTCTTATTTTTTTATTTTTAAATATATTTTTTGAAGGAAACATGACAAACTTTTGTAGAACAAGCGTTCAGTTGGTCCGTCTGTCCCTGCAGGCGGCGTGGGGCGGCGGCCTGCTGATGTCTGACAGAAACAGGATGAAACTGCGGGGCATTGAACGGTGACTGCAACAACGCACAACAAACGGACCCCCTTCACCGTGCAGCGTGAGACCACGTTAGACTTAAAGGTACAATCCTTGTTTTTCAGGGCCTGGTCCGTGACCTGGAACCCTCATAAGATCATGGGCGTCCCCCTTCAGTGCTCCGCCATTCTGGTCAAGAAGAGGGTAAGGAATGACGTTCTACCCCACATGTGTCCCCACAACAATTATAACCGGCGCGCGTGAGAATATTTCATTTTTATAATAACTGGTCCGCTAGTATACAGCACTAAAACCACCGATATTACAAATCCCACAATGCACTACGTCAGCCGGCGCTCCTCTCTGCTCCTCTTTTGTCAGCTATGAGTGTTTGTCTAGACACTCGAATAAACTTTAGGCTAGTCCTTAGAAGAGATGCTGCGGAGACCAGGAGGACATATAGAGGAGAAAAAAGATTTTAAAGGATGATTAATAAACGTATTAATAAATTACAGGCGCATATTTCTATATAGACTATACGTTTTAATTAACTGTCGAGGTGAGTTCAGGTCCTCCAGCCGCTCAGCATGTGTCAGTGTTGTTGCGTTAAAAACAAGAAAACACATGAAGTTGCTTACATTTAACGTGAAATAGGCTGTTCTCTGAGGAGCAGCTGCCCCTGGCTGCAGGAACAGGTAAGAGGAGCAAAAGTCTACTTTACTGTTTTCGTAGTGACAGAAACGCCTAATTCAGCCCAGCCATTTACTGCTGGTCATTTAAAGTTCCTTTTTTGTTGTCATTGTTAATTAAAAACCGATTGATTTTAGATGTAACTTGAAAAATATAGTTTTCTGGTTGTGAAAAAAAACCTTTCATTGGAAAATGATCAAATCATTTGGATTTATTTTACACCCTGGTGTTAATTTCACGTGTTTTCTCGTTTGATCCTGCCGCCATTGTAGTTTTTCCAGTTTCTCGTCGTACCCAGGGGTCCGGGTTTACTTGGAGGACCGCACATTCCCCCGTCAAGTGTGCTTTTCATAAATCCCGGGGATCGCGTTAAAAGTTGCCTTTTGTGTGTACGCAGTGTTTCTAATGAGGCCTCAGATCAGTCGGGTTGCTTCCTGCCTCTGTCCCTCCTGCAGGATCTCTTGAAGGAGTGCAATGCGCTGGGAGCTGAATACCTTTTCCAGAGGGACAAAGTCTACGATGTGAGCTACGATACCGGGGACAAAACCATCCAGTGTGGCCGACATGTGGACACCTTTAAGTTTTGGCTCATGTGGAAAGCAAAGGTATTCATGGACGGTTAAGATCAATCGTTTTACTGAGATCGTTAGAGAATTCAACAAACTTCATCGGATTTTAATCCAGACATCCGGCTCCTTGGAGAAACAGTTTGAGCGTCTTGTCCAAATAGGGAATAAAGTAATTGATTTAAGCTGCTTTTCACACTAACCTCATATGTTCCGTTTAATCCTGACTTTTTGATATGAAACCAGGGTCGAAAATCCAACGTCCGTGTGGGGGGTAAACATAGGTATCGTCTTTCAGCATAAACATTTTTCCATATTCCCTCTCTTATATCGATTTTAAATTGCCGTGAAAACCTCTACAAGTGTTTTTTCCGTAAAAAACCTTTATTCAAGTTTCTCACCAAAAACTACATTTTACAAGATGACATTTGAACACATCTTAATGACCTTACAATTCTGTAAAAAAATTTTGAATAGACATTGAATGCATCATGCAATGTATGTCAATACGATGCGCTCCTGTATGGCGAGCTCTCCTGCCGACGTCACGAGTTAACATGTGTTTGATTTGATTTGTTGTTCACACTTTAGCCCCATCAGATTCGCAGGTCACTTTTTATGAATAAAATAAGGGGGTCTGAAAAGTCACGTGACAGGAAGGCTAAGCCACTGCGCCACCAGTTCTTCCACGAAAATGTATTTACCAAAAAAATTTAATAGAAGGGGAATCGGACAAATGTGAGGATCTGAGCGACTTTGACAGGGACCAGATTGTGATGGCTGGGTCAGAACATTTCCAAAACTGCAGGTCTTGTTGGTTGTTCCTGCTCTTCATTGGTTAGTACCTACCAAAAAGCCCAAGGAAGACCACTCGGGTCATGGGATCCTAAGGTTGTTGGGAATGAAGGCTGGCCTATGTTGTCGGATCCCACAGCAGAGCTACTGTGGCTCCAACAAAGTTCATGCTGGTTCTTGTAGAAAGGTGTCAGAACTCACAGAATGAAAGCACAGTTCTGTTTTGGTGACACAGAGTGGACTTAGACTAATATAGGTGGCTATAATGTTATGGCTAATCGGTAAATATTATCACAGTTCTTGTGGACATTTCCTATTGGATCTCCCGAGGTCGCCGACCAAACAGCTTTTGTTAGATTAAAAAAGAGTTCATAACTCAATATCAGACTCGATGATAAGATGAACCCCTGCTTTTGTGTCTGTCAACTGCTCTCTCAGGGCTCTGAGGGATTTGGAGCCCAGGTCAACAAATGCTTGGAGAACGCCGAGTATCTGTACGATCAACTGCAGAGGAGGGACGACTTTGACCTGGTCTTCAAAAACAAGGTAGGAGTAGTTTACGTGACAGCTTTCTAGTCTGACTGACGAATCGGAGCGACAATCCCAAACACAGAATGCTGCGTTTGGTTTTCACCAGATGTAACTGGATCCAGTTCAACTTTCCATCCAACAGTCTAGAGTAGGTTCATCGAGGTGCATTGTGTGTAAATTCCAACCAGCCTTAATGTTCTTCTGGGTCAGCAGTGACTTTCTCCTCACCCCTCTCCCATGATGCCATGTTTACCCCAATTTCTTTTAAATAGTGGAGCCATGACCTTCGACCTTTGATGAAGTGAGAGTGACCTTCAGTTCCTTATATGTTCTCCTTGGATCTTCTGTGACTTCCTGAATGAGTCTTCACCAGTGATCCACTTCTGTGAAAGTTCTCTACTGTTCCAAGGTTTTTAACGTTAGTAAATAATTTGTCTTACTGTGGATCTGTGGAATCATAGAACCTTAGAAGACAGCTTTGGAACCCTTCCCAGACTGATGGATTTCAATCACCTTCTGGAATATCCATTGATTTTGGCATAGTGTGCTACTGGTGAGACATAGGAGCCAACTTCCTGCTTCTGAAAATGGTCTACTGAACTGATGAATATGACTGAGCAGGACTGGTACTGGGTGGGTCTAGACCAGCTGGAAACAGTTATTAATGCAAAAAGCCATCATTTAAAACGCATATTTAATTTTTCCAAAAGATCTTTTATGTTAAACTTTGTTTGAAGTTCTGACCATCTTAAGTGAGAAGAGGTCATAGGAATTTTGTCCATCCACTCTGCATGTATTTTGGTGGATTTGGAGAAGGCCTTTGACCGTGTCCCCAATGGAGTCCTGTGAAGGGTACTGCGGGATTACGGAGTACCCGAGCCATTGCTATGATCCGTCTGGTACCTATATAACGAAAGTGAGAGTGGTGCTCGTATCTTTGGCAGAAAGTCAGTCAGGTGAACTGGTTTATCATCTGATGAGGATACTTCCGGAACTCCATAACCAGATTACACTGTCAGAATAAAGGGAAAAACAAAATCTGAGATTGCTAAATTTATTGGTGGGGAGACGCTTACGGACCTCTGACGGGTTACTGGCAGGTCGTTAATGGTCATTACAGCTTACGGCTTACAGCATTACAGCTTACGGCTATGCCGGCGAATCAAATGAACATCGACGATGTAGAGTTTTGACAACAATCAAGCCTTTAATTTTTCGTTGAAATGGGATGATGTAGCGATTTGACGCTACACGGAACAACTGAATAGGCTACCCTACTGTATGGCCCCATTCTGATGTGTCACCCGTCATGTCTCACAGCCGGAACATTGTAACGTGTGTTTCTGGTACATCCCACAAAGCATCCGGGTTCTGCCTCATGGACCTGACAGAGACGCACAACTCCAGCAGGTTGGTAATTACTTTAAATATATTATAAAAGTTGGGGATATAATTATCCCAATGCTTTTAAACTTCAGCTTTGAGATCAGCGTTCACTTAACAGCATCCCAGATATTTATTTTTGGTGTGATTTTATATCTGCTACTGACAACTTATGAATAAAACAGACCGTTTACTGTCCCAGCTCTTACAGCAATATCTCCACAGCAGAAATGCTGACGTTTTGTTTTACAGTTGGAGTCCAGGGGTCTACTGTCTTTGCAATTTCTATTTGACATTTTTTCAAGTTTTTTCATCTCGCCGATTTCTGTATGTGTGTATCTGTGTGTTTGTGTGAGTGAGTGCGCGCAAGATCCTGCAGTCTGATGCCTTTTCTATTGGCATACATGGGGAGTTCACCTATTCTAATTGGGATCAAATGGCGCTTCCCACTCCCGAACACAATGGGATTCATCAACTTAAGAACAAAGGTGCGAAAAATTTGGTGCTTTTTTTTTTTGACAAAGGCCTCGTGAATGTGACAGACCTCTCCTATACCCCTTTTCCAGCGAGCTGGTTCCAGGGCTAGTTTGGCGCCAGAGCCTGACTTAGCTGCTGGTTCTCAATACTGGCGCCAGACCAGCACCAACTCTTTGCTGGGCTAGAGCCAAGAACCGATTACGTTATACGGTGACGTAATGGAGTAGCACTGACTTGGAATAGCAAACAGGCTCTTATGAGTTGCGCCAGCTAAACCAACGAAGCACTGCAACTAGCACCAACACAGAACTAGCACCAGGTTATTTTTGGTGCAAAAGAGATACGAGTCTTCTTAAGAACAAATTTAAGAAAAACTTATGAAAAAAAGAGGAAGATACTGATGAAAGAGGCCATGGTACCTGCTGCAATTTGTGAATTATCTGTTGCTCTGTGTGAGTGATCTGTTACTATGTGTGAGTAATATTTCTCTTCTCAGCTGATGTTTTTAGATCAAAGACTCTGACATCATTACATTTCAGAAACATAAAAGTAAACAATCAGAGAATTTGTTCAGAAACTCTTTGATAACTTCTGCATCACATTTGATAGAAATACCACAAAGTTCATGTTATTCTACACAGTTTCTGTGGGTCAGAACCAGGAGAACTCTCCATTTTGACCAGCTGGATAGATATGGACCCAAAATGTGCCAAAAATAGGAATTTGACCCCAGAGTGGCTGCAGAATACCAACCAGTTCCACTAGAGGGAATTAAAGGCACATGCTACAATTTTTGCCTGTTTTTATGCAGGATTGTGCGGTGATTACCAGACGTTGGACTTTTTTTAATCTGATGCAATTCTGATAGCTTGCTGGGTTTCTGCAGGTGGCTCCTCGAGTCAAAGCCAGGATGATGGAGAAGGGTTCCGTCATGATCGGGTATCAGCCACTGGGAACCAAAGTCAACTTCTTCAGGTGTGTTCTGTCCAATCCAGCGGCACAACAAGAAGACATCGACTTCCTGCTAGAAGAGATTGTCAGACTGGGTCATGACCTGTGACCTCTGACTTTTTGTCCATAGATTACTGAGTTATGAGCTTCTAAGTGGGATTAAGCTTCTCGTGGAAGCCAAGAAATATTTGTCTAAATTAAAGAATAGGTCCACGCGCATAGGGTGGACAATTTATCGCCACCTGTTCTCTCTTTATCCTTGAAGTGTCCATCTTAAGATTCTGTTCATTCAAATTAGGCCCTCTCTTAAATTACAAACCCAAAATAAACTTGAAATGTCTAAACAAATATCAGGTGTATTTGCATAACCTTGGTGTCTAAAATATTTTGTCGTCAGCATCATTAATATTGTAGCTTTTAACATGTGTGAGTAATCTACTACCACTTGAGTAATCTGGTACCACGCGTGAGTAATCTGGTACCACGCGTGAGTAATCTGTTAACACGCGTGAGTAATCTGGTACCACGCGTGAGTAATCTGGTATCACGCGTGAGTAATCTGGTATCACGCGTGAGTAATCTGGTACCACGCGAGTAATCTGGTACCACGCGAGTAATCTGGTACCACGTGTGAGTAATCTGGTACCACGTGTGAGTAATCTGGTACCAAGCGTGAGTAATCTGGTACCACGCGTGAGTAATCTGGTACCACGCGTGAGTAATCTGGTATCACGCTCGAGTAATCTGGTACCACGCGTGAGTAATCTGGTACCACGCGAGTAATCTGTTACCACGCGAGTAATCTGTTACCACTTGAGTAATCTGGTACCACGCGTGAGTAATCTGGTACCACGCGTGAGTAATCTGGTACCACGCGTGAGTAATCTGGTACCACGCGTGAGTAATCTGTTAACACGCGTGAGTAATCTGGTACCACGCGTGAGTAATCTGGTACCACGCGTGAGTAATCTGGTACCACGCGTGAGTAATCTGGTATCACGCGTGAGTAATCTGGTATCACGCGTGAGTAATCTGGTACCACGCGTGAGTAATCTGGTACCACGCGAGTAATCTGGTACCACGCGAGTAATCTGGTACCACGTGTGAGTAATCTGGTACCACGCGTGAGTAATCTGGTACCACGCGTGAGTAATCTGGTATCACGCGTGAGTAATCTGGTACCACGCGTGAGTAATCTGGTACCACGCGAGTAATCTGTTACCACGCGAGTAATCTGTTACCACTTGAGTAATATTGTACCACGCGTGAGTAATCTGGTACCACGCGTGAGTAATCTGGTACCACGCGTGAGTAATCTGGTACCACGCGTGAGTAATCTGGTACCACGCGTGAGTAATCTGGTACCACGCGTGAGTAATCTGGTACCACGCGTGAGTAATCTGGTACCACGCGTGAGTAATCTTTTACCATGGGTGAGTTATCTGGTAGCATGTGTGAGTAATCTGTTACAATCTGTGAATAATCCGTTACCATGGGTGAGCATTCAGTTAACATGTGTGAGTAATCAATTACAATGTGTGAGTAAAAGTTTACCATTTATAAAATCTATCCCGAACCCAAAAATGAAAATGCCATAACTTTTGAAGTACAATTTTGACCAAAGGAAAGTAGTAAAATTGTATTAAGATTCAAACATCTCGACTGTTTCGGGCCCAAAAATAGAAAAGAAAAAGCAGAAAGTGTTTGGATCCAATCTATTATTTTCCTTATTTATTAATAACCTCTATAAAAATGCTCTCCACTAGACGGTCTCATGCTAGAAGCTGCACCAACAGTAACCGAAGAACCATCTCATTTTACATTCTCTGATTTACTTTGTAGTTTTTATTTTTCCTCTACCAATCATTGTTTTGGGGGGATTTAAAGGTTCAGTTTGTAAAATTTAGTGGCATCATATTCATTCCTTTGTTTTTGTTAAATGTAAAATTGGTAAAGGGCTTTTTTTCGTAACATTTGTTTCGGATGAGTCCTTTTTATCTCCAGGGGGCGTGTCCTCTTTCATTGAGGCCGTTATGTTTGTTTCCCTGGTGTTTTATAATCACCAGGAACGATTGTATAAACTGCTGCTGAAAACCTACATAGACTTTAAATGTTAAATCAATATTCTTCTACAGAGTTAACGTAATTGTCTACAGTTGAATGTATGATTTTATTGTGTGCTGGGTTTAAATACTCATAGCATGAATACATTTATTACGGAGAATGTTTTTTTTAGCCGGTAATACTACATGATATCTAAAGAAAAAAACATTTGTAGTAACTACATTGTTTTATCTTATAAAACTTAAACGCCATTCCACAAGCTCCACCCACAATCATATCTATATAACTCAACCTCCAGGGATATAAAAAAAAAACAAAAAAAAAAAACTTGTGACCCTCAAAGATGGCTGAATAAATCATCTGAAAAAAATAAAGAAAAGTGAATTACACCATTATTTTTTGAGTTTATTAATCCTGATTTGAGGGGAAACTCAGGGTTTTTCCCCCGTTACAGAAAGCAGGATAAGTTAAACTCTGAGTCAGTTACCGCAGTAACTATATTCTGTGAACTTATCCTGCCTGGCAGGTTCCCTAATGAAGCCTGACTTAGTTCCTGACTCCTCCCTCTGAGCCTGAAGCAGAGCTGTCAGACGGGACGTGTCCGTCAATCATTTGTCGCGATATAGATTGACTTCGGGAAAAGACTGGGGTCTAAAAGTTGGGTTCAGTTTCAATTCCCGATGACAAAACGTTCCTAAGATAAAAGTTTTATGTACCAATCTATCACTTATCTGAACTAGCCCTGTGCCATCATTCCACACAGCAAGGCTCTATCCCCGAAAAGGACCCCAACCCCCAGCCTTGTACAAACAATTCCCTTGATTGAACTCAAATTAATGAGAATGTGAAGTTACACATATACTTATACAAAAACACATTTTAAATCTTTTTTTTTACTCAAATTTCTCTCAAATCATGTATTAACGTTTTATACACAATCTGAGTGACTTGATTTTTTTCTCTGATTACAATAAACCAAATCATTATTCTGTTAATCTGAGTTTTTATTCAAGTCAGGCCTTGCTTGAATTACATATCCAAAATAAACTTATACTATCTAACCAACTATCAGGTGTGTTTGTATAACCCTGGTGTCTAGAATCATTGATTTTCAGCATCAATAATATTTTAATTTACCATGTGAATACCAAAAATACCAATATTTCTGGACTCAACATTTTTTCTTAGAATTAAAAAAAATCTATCATTTTACACAATCAGTAAATTTGTTCAGAAACTTTTAGATAACTACTGCATCACATTTGATAGAAAACCCCCAAAGTTCATGTTATTCCACACAGTTTCTGTGGGTCACAACCAGGAAGACTCCATTTGAGCCCAAATTAGGACAAATATTGGATTTTGGCTGCAAATTACCACCCATTACCACTAGAGGGAGTTTTACAGACCTACAAGATTTGACTGAAAAACCTGTATTTTATGAAAATCCAGTATTTGCACTGTAAACAGATTGCAAAAACTATGTATAACCTCAATTGCGGTTCTGTTGGGTAGAGTTGTTAAAGTCTAAAGATTGGTAATAATGGCTAAGTCTCAACCCTAAATACGGTTTCCACTGCCCTGCTCAGAGTTTCAGGGCTAACAGTTGAAAAGAGTCAATTTCTGGAGAATTTTTTGTACAAAAATTTATTGATAAATAAGTTTAGGTTTTAAATACATTAATATTTATTTGATTCTTTAAAAATAAGCGACGTCAGCATTCAGTGAAGTGAGTTCCTTCCATTCCCACCTGGAACAGGAAACAAACTGTTATTACACAATTATAACCAGATTTATCAAAAGGCATAGACAAACTGCTGTCATCGACTCTCATCACAAAAAAGGTCTCACGTTTAATGTGAAGTAATCTCAACAGGATTTTTACTTTAACTGTTTGGTTGAGATCATTTTGAGTCACTATTTCTTATTGAAAAATGTGACTAAACCGGTTTATAATGTGACCTAGTGGTAGCATGTATGTTTTCTAAAGGGTAAGGGGCCATGGATGGAGCCCTGGGGGACCCCACAAGCTAAGTGGGAATCAATCTTTTTTCTTTTTTTTAAATGTTTAAAACATAGTTGACCAAACAATTTGTAATATTATAATACATTTATAGTGTCTAAGATCAGAGGAAATGAATAAATGCCCCAAAGAAATAAATATGAGCAGAATTTTTTATTTTTATTTTTTATTTTTTAGTTCCTTTCTCGGAAAATGAAGAGTTGAAAAAAAAATAGAAAAAGTCCCTCAGATTCATAGAATATGACCTAGTGGAATAAACTAATATTTCCGTCGATTCATTTTCACCAAATCTGGACTAAATTGGAGCAATGGTTGAAAAATGATGGTCTTACAATTTTGGAGATAAAGCCGTCCCCGTTACCGGAATTATATAACCGTGCTTCCTGACTTTATGGTCTATGTTGGTATAGAATTTGAAAATGATCAATGAAATAGTTTATTGCGTTTCCGTGTTAACATGAACATTAATTCAATAACATCCCTGACTTTAAAAGGATGGAGATCAAGATAAAGTAAAACAAAACAAACTACCTCCTAGCTGGAAAAAACAAAATACGGGACTAAGAGGATCCAAAATGAAACGGTGTTTCGCTACTGCTGCGGGGTGAAGAAAATTATATTACAAGCTACATAACAAAAAAGTTATTAATTCATTATCTTTAAATTTTCTTTTTTTTGTGTGTGTGTTTTACTTTAGAAGAGCTCACCTTTAGATTTCCCAGGTTTCCCATAGTTTCCATGACAACCTTCCTGCTGGTTGGTCTGGTACTCTGGACACAAACATCCATCTTATAAACAACATTTTTTTTTTTATTGTTTTTGAGTGTAATGTTTCTGGTTTGAAGAGTTCAGGATCGATCCGAAGGGAATGATGCTCTAATCAGAATTTATTCATATTTGGGCTTAAACGCAATGTTGGGTCAAACCTTACAAACCCAACAACCACATGGCTGAATAAAGTGAAAACCAAGATGATCCGATGTCGTGATCATGTTTCAATTTTTAAAGTGTTACTGAAGCCTACTTTTCTTTTTAAGGACTAAATATGTGCCGTCTTCGATATAAACCTTATGCTCCAAGTGAATCTGCTATATTAAATTTATTCCAGATTATATTTATATTTATTTCAAATGACGGTCCCCACAGTCAGTAAAAAGTATGTATAATAAAAGCTCATTAAGTCATCATTAAGGTGACTTCGAAGATCCTGAAAGGCCCCCATAAATATAAGGTATTATTATTACTTCAACCAAGGAGGACAAGTTCTCACTTCTGTGCGTTTGTTTGTCTCAGAGTGAAGATTCTAGAAACCTACTGAACCGATTTGCGTGAAACTTTAGCTAGAGTTACATTTTTGCATATCTCTGAGGAGTCAAAAGTTTTGCCAAAGTTGCAAGTTTCACAGCATTGAAACATAATAAGTCATTTGGAGTAGTGACATCACAATGTGGCTAATGTTGCCTTTGATGTTTGTTTTGGGGTTAGGGGCTCAGGAGGCTGAACAGAGACGCTGAAGTGGAAGGCGCAGGATAAGACTGGCTACAGAGTATTTGAGAGACAGTCTGGGAGTTTGTTGGAGATATTTCCAGCCTCTAAATCTACTAAGAACTCCGGCATTAATGGAGAAATCAGCATGAATTTCTCTTAAACTGGGTTCTGCTGCGCTTTGTAGCTTTACGCTCCTTAATTACAGCAAAGTTTTCAAAGAAATCTAAAAATACATTAAGAGCCAAAAAGTATTTGTTTTGAATCCCATTGTGAGGCCTTTCTTTGTGGAGTTTGCGTGGTTGGGCGAGATCGGAGAATCGGTACTCCAGCTTCCTCGAGAAAGAAAACCACTAAACGTAACTAAAGATGTATTTGTGTGTGTTTGTGTGTAACGTATCGTACAAAGCCTGGGTTTCATCGTCCTATAGACAAACTCAAAATAATCTACGTCTTCTGGCTCCCTAGTTTCCATCCAGGTTGGTACCCTGCTGGGTAACTGTACCAGTGACCGTATCAGTTAACCTGTGCCCGAACCGATCCAGTTTAGAAATCAGTATTTTGTTCTGGGTATGGACCTGGAATAGGTTTTATGCCAGATGCCATTCTGTACAAACCCCCCCCCCCCCCATCTATCTGTGCTTGGGACTGACACTAGAAATGAACCGACTCGTGACCCCTTATGTGGCGGGGCCGTAGGATATATGGTAAACTACGCAATTCATCTGAATTATGTCGTGTGCCATACATTACAGGATGGTACAAATACTTGATTTAAAGCTCTGGGCTTCAATCTAATAAATGGAGATTGGCTAATCAAGCTAAAACCACCGACGGGTGTTCTGAGTGGTTCCGAGTAGCCGCTGATTCTCCACGACATGAATTACCTTGACCTCTGTTCCTCCGCTGAGCAAACCTCTTCTGGTTCTTGTGCATGTGACCCTCGGCTTTGCCACCATTGTCTATGAGAAAACCAGTTTACAATTAAACCGTACAATGTAAAGAAAACTTAAGAACTCAAAAAGAAAAATCAACTCAAAGAGCAAAACCCAATTATGTCAAGTATAAGCAACTTAACGCAGTATGTTAGACATAAAAATAGTTAATTTGGTTTACTTGCTGAAGTTAATCCTTTAAGTTTCAGTTTAAGATTAGACCTCAAAAGCAAAGAGGAATGAAATTCCAGTTTGGGAAATTTTTCAAATAATTTTCCACAAACCTTTCTAGTTTCACCTTCAAAAAATTTTGACTATGAAACAGTCAAATATTTGTATATTATTGGCACAAATCAGATATTATTAAGTTCTTACAGCATTTTAAGGCAAATATTACACACTGTAAAAATAATTGGAGATTTAAAGGAAAAATCCACTGGTGACAATCACTATCGCGCATTTTCGAATTGATTAATAGGTTAGACCCAAAAATATTAAATATAATTTAGGTGACTACCTTATTACCTTTAAGTTTATCAATGATGCTTCAACAGTTTGGGATTAGACCCCAAAACCTTAAAAAAAAAATTATAAAAATTACAAATTTGGAAAATCTTCAAATTAAATATTTCCAACTTAAATTTTATACTCGGCAGTACTTCATTTTAAAAAGTGTCACCACAGAACAAATACCTTCTTTTTTGCCCCTTCAGTGTATCACATTTTTGATAGTTGAACAAAAATCACCTGAAGACTTCAGAGGGTTTCCTCTGCTTGGCACCAGGTTTCTCTTCAAAGTCTCTCGTCCACACCGTAAACACAGCATCTCATTACACTGGATTCCACAGTCCACCAGAGTCGCCTTCGATGGAGACACTTTGACCGTCGTCTGCTCACACTCAGGAACAAGCAGCCGCTCAATTCCTGGCTGACCGACATCTTCGCTGCCAGATGACGCATCAGAGGTGGAAACCTCTTTATCAACCCCACTTTGGAGACCCAGCTGGCCTGTAGCCGAGGTTTTCCCCTCCGCTCCACAGTTCAAGAAGCCGGTTTCCTCCTGCTCGGAGGAGCTGGGACATTTCTCCTCGGACACATTCGCCGCTAAACAATCCTGGTTTGGGCTTTGATTAGCCTCTGGTTCAGAAGACCTATTTTCCTCCACATCTTCTTTAGTGGGGGTCGATACAATAATTTCACAAGGCAGGCGAGTCGGGCGGTCCAAGGGACTCTCCTCTACGCCCTGGCATTGCCGTGATTCAGAAGTTTCACTCTCCGTTGGCGGTGGCTTTGTCAGATCAGCCGGGGAGCTAAAAAGGAGCCAACTCGACTCCAAATCGGAAGGAAACCTGCGGGAGCGTCTTCTGTCTTTACTACAATTGTCCATCAGGTTCTCTCTTTCAGCCAACAAAGCGCCACTTTCGGCGTCCTCCCTCTTCCCCGTGAAGACTGGAGTTTCAGACGGGCCCCTCGACAGCCGCCACTCAGCGGGGATAAAGGGGGCGAGAGATTCCACGGACCAGACAGACTCATTCATTTTTCTTTTCTTCAGACTACTATTCAAAGACATGTCATAGGGAATGATATCCGCTGTTACGTCTTGTGGATTCATCTCAGGGTAATGTTCTTGCTCATCGGCGTTCCGAGAAAATTTCTTGATGGAATGCGTCGGCTCGTCTCTGTTGGGTAAGGCCGTCCTCAAACAACCAGCCAATCTCTCCGCCTCATTCTCCCTTCCAGAATTGGAAAGAAGCTCAAAAGGGAATTTGAGGATCTTGTAAAACGTCTGATTTTCTCTCGGAGTTGTCGCAAGGTCGGCGCCGAGCTCCAGGGAACCGTCGTTGTCAATCGGGTAAACAGACTTCTCAGGCTGGACCTCATGATTGTTCTGATGCAGCCCGCCAGTTCCAGTCATTTTCTGCATATTTGCCTGCGATGTTCCGCCCGCCCAACTCAGAATATCAGGAATAGAGACGCGTCTTTCTTTGACTACCTCGTCGTGCTGAGAAGAGCTGCACACAGGATGCACACTCTCCGAAGAACTTACCGACCACATGTTACAGTGACCGGTTCTGTAAGGAGGAACATTCCCTTGGTCAGCATGTTCTACAGTCTTTGTTTCAGTCGCACGTGAGAAGATGAAGCCGTCTCTGCCAGGAACCTGCAAATCCTTTGGATTGCTGTTGGTTAAAGTGAGGTTCTCCACCACAGCAGATCCTTGTTTTGGATGCTTGAGCTCGACGAGGATGGAGAGCTTGAGGCGGTTCCATGTCCGGAGTCTGATCGGACATGTAGACTCCCGTCAACGTGCCCACGTTCTTCTCTTCCTGGTGTGTCTGTTTGGACCCCAGAGCTCACAGATTCTCTCATGGGGAGAGTATGAGGGGTGCGAACTCGGCGGGTATGGTTCGGGTTCTGATAGGGTGCGCTGGAAGCATGGACTTGTGGGTGGGGCATGCGTCTGTAGTCCATCGGCTGGATGTGAGGCGCCGGCACAATATAAGTAGGGGGCTCCATGTAGGGGGGCATGGGGAATTGGGGCATGACCATACCATAGCCTGTGAGAAAAGGACGGAAAAGGCATTAAAATGGACATGATTTTAATAAATACAACCTCGGAACATGAATAGAGCTTTTAAGACCAGCGCTAGCAACGAAGGGCATTTCTGATTTTCGTCTTCTGATGTTTTTGTAAACAGGTCTCATACCAGAGGCATAGCTGGCTTGCTTGTTCCCGTAAATCCATTAACCTCACAGTAGGAGACCCATGACTTTTTAGGAACAAGTTAATTCCAAAATCAGTGCTGAAGATGATGTTTCAGCTGGCTCCTTTTGGGGCCGCCATAGCGGATTGTTCTTATCCATGAATAGTTACAGCCGGTAAAATTCTGGCCAAAGGTGCCGCCAGTGACTGCATACTTCATTTTGTAAAGAAAAATCACCTTGCGCTTGGAGTTATGGCCCCTCTAGTGATTTAATTTGTGAAGAACAAAACAAAGAGGCATGCCTGAGAACCAAACCTCCTTGGCAAATTTAAATAAAGCATTAAACATTTTAGAATTGGTTTTCTAAAATGTGACAACTCACCCATGCCTGGGAAGCCTGCAAAGGGGTTATAGGAGAAAGGCATGGGCCACTGATACTGTAGGAAAGGTGGAGGAGGTGGAGCAGGGACACAGAAGATGGGCCGGGCAGAGAGGTAGTGCGGGTGGTAATGGGATGGGGGGTCCCGGATCCTGGCTGGTTCCTTGTAGTCCTGGCTCCTGCGGCCCAGGATTAGGTACACCGCTGTTGGGGTAGGGAAAGAGGTTCCCAACATTGGGTCCTAGGTGAGCCGGTGGAGGTCTGGTACCAGCTGATGCTGCCATGTTCAATCTGCGGAAGGAGCAAGACTGACTGTTAGAGAAGAGCATGTGGCTGGGGGGGGGGGGGGGGGGGGGGGGGTGTTCAGGATCTTCAGGGTTGCAGAGATTGAGTGTTTTGATCTTCCATCACCCGGCTGGTGTCACGGCAAGAACAACCAGAACAACCAGGACCAGACGCTCAACAGTTTCTGAACAAACTTTTTAAAAATTTTTTTAAAAAGGCGAAAGTGTGTAAAATCTAGAGGCATCTATCCCGCCACCAACAGGAAGTACCCAGCCGTGGTCCAATGAGGAGATCCTCCTCCTGCACCACCACCCCTATCACAAAATTGTTTGGGTTTTTGTTTGAGTCCGACCTCAAGTCTGTTATGGCTCCATGGTAGAACTAAAGGACTCATTGGGAGCCGATGTTAAAAATCTTATTTTCAGCCAATTCTACCCCTAAAACAGTTTTGAATATGCATCCCAATGCAATTTGGCTTCAGAGCTAAACATTCCACAGAGACGGCCAACTGCTTCTTCACAGAAAAGGTCAAACATGTTCTGGATAGAGGTGGTGTAGTTGGTGCTTTGTTTCTCCATCTTAAGAAAGCTTTAGCCACTGTTAACCACATCGTATTATTGACCAAGATGAGTCATCGCTCACCTCCACCTCATCTGTCCACAGGTGTACCGCAAGGGTCCATTCTGTGACCATTACTCTTTCCCCTCTACATAAACGATCTTCCATCAGTGTGTCCCAATGACTACATTCAAATGTACGCAGATGATACGGTCATATACACACGCGACAACAGGACATGAGTGGCAGAAAAACTAACCCGTCTACGTCACAGCACCAGATCAAACAGCCCCAGTGTAGAACCAGATGTTTACGTTTCGGGGGAAAGAATACAAGTTGTACCTGAACATAAATACCTTGGAGTCTTATTAGACTCTAAACCAACTTTTACCTCACAGGTGAAAAGGGTCTGCAGTCCAGTTAAAGTCACTGTCTCACATTTCCGTTTGATAAGGTCGCACTTATCAATGCAGGCAGCCAAAGTGAAAAAGTTGTCAGATTTCAACTACTGCTGCTTAACAATCTTAATCTTAGAGACATGGTCTCAGTGTACGAGCCAGAACCACCTGTCGGATCCCTCTGGTTCGCCTCTTTTAGCCGTTCCATCAACCAGAACCTAAAACTCTTGCTGACGCTCTGAAGCGCTGGAAAACGTAGACATTCAGAAACGTAAACTAGAAACTCTTTTAGTCTGGCTTAAATGGGGTGACCTATGAATTTATAAAATTGTATTTATATTAACGATTATTTTCTAAAAATGTTTACTTTATTTTCATTTTTTCATATTTCAATCTCGGATTAATTTATGCTGACTTGTATTTTATGAGATTTTTTTTTTTTATCTATTACTTTATTCGTTTTATTCTTAACATTTTATAATGTATAAATGTTCATCTTAATGTTATATTATTAATATTCCTTTTTCGTTTTTAATTATCTTAGTCACAAAATTCATCCCAGTATTTTAATATTAACTCTTTTTTTAAATATTTTTTACAAAAAAATGTTAATTTTTTAAATTTGGTTGTTTACTGTCGTTTTTGACCGTCTCGCATTTATTGAACGCATTTTTATTGGTTCTATGTTTTTATGGGTTGTTTTTATTTTTGCGAAGCACTACGTGAAATTATCTGAGGAAAAAGAAAACGGATCCATCTCAGAACTGGGCGAAACCTTCTTCTCCCTCATCATCCTCCACATCAAACAGAAATCTGTCGGAACAACGTGACAAATGTTCAGATGCCGTGGTCACATGAGAGTCCACATACAACCTCATCTCAGAACCACCGGCACATTTTATCAACTTCTTCAAATTCATCCGCAAAATCTTAGAGATGGAGACAGCGGATCATCGGTTTCCATCTTGTCCTTTCCTCTGTCACACCAACCAACTGCATGTCCTCTCTCACTGCAGCTCCATAACCAGTAGATCCACTATCCCTCCTCTTCGCGGGTCAGAACCATCTCAGTCTGTCCTCTCTGACTTTGTCTCCAGGACAACTCACCTGGACTGTCCCTCTGATGTCTCCTTTCTAATCCTGTCCTTCCTCCTCTTCCTCACTCCCAGAGAACATCTTCATCTCTGCCTCCTGTCTTCTGTTCAGAACCACCGTCTCTAAACCATCCAGCAGAACTGCTCTCACCTCCATCTTGGAAACCTTTCCCTTCACTCCTGCTGCTCCTCTCTCACAGATAACTCCTCACACTCTCCTCCTCACACTCTCCTCCTCACACTCTCCTCCTCCTCCTCCTCCTCACCACACTCTCCTCCTCCTCCTCTTCACACTCTTCTCCTCCTCCTCCTCCTCACCACACTCTCCTCCTCCTCCTCACCACACTCTCCTCCTCCTCCTCCTCCTCACCACACTCTCCTCCTCCTCACCACTCTCCTCCTCCTCACCACTCTCCTCCTCCTCCTCCTCCTCACCACACTCTCCTCCTCCTCCTCACCACACTCTCCTCCTCACACTCTCCTCACCACACTCTCCTCCTCACACTCTCCTCACCACACTCTCCTCACCACACTCTCCTCACCACACTCTCCTCACCACACTCTCCTCACCACACTCTCCTCACACTCTCTCTCCTCCTCCTCACACTCTCTCTCCTCCTCCTCACACTCTCTCTCCTCCTCCTCCTCCTCCTCCTCACACTCTCCTCACACTCTCTCCTCCTCCTCCTCCTCCTCCTCCTCACACTCTCTCCTCCTCCTCCTCACACTCTCTCCTCCTCCTCCTCACACTCTCTCCTCCTCCTCCTCCTCCTCACACTCTCTCCTCCTCCTCCTCCTCCTCCTCACACTCTCTCCTCCTCCTCCTCCTCCTCACACTCTCTCCTCCTCCTCCTCCTCACACTCTCTCCTCCTCCTCCTCACACTCTCTCTCCTCCTCCTCCTCACACTCTCTCTCCTCCTCCTCCTCACACTCTCTCTCCTCCTCCTCCTCACACTCTCTCCTCCTCCTCCTCCTCACACTCTCTCCTCCTCCTCCTCCTCACACTCTCTCCTCCTCCTCCTCCTCACACTCTCTCCTCCTCCTCCTCACACTCTCTCCTCCTCCTCACACTCTTCTCCTCCTCACACTCTCTCCTCCTCCTCACACTCTTCTCCTCCTCACACTCTTCTCCTCCTCCTCACACTCCCACCCTGCCTGCACCTCTTTTCCACACTGTCCATTGTTCTGAACCCTGAAATGTAAATGTTAAGTCTAGATGCGGTGGTTAAGTCTTAATAAAAACTAAATGTTTAATAAGACACTAAATATTTTGCAAAAACCTAAATTTACTCTTCCAGTCAAACGCGTCAAACTAAAGGCGCAACAGAAGACGGCCCGCGTCTTATAGTTCAATGTAACC